>UCOM01001796.1:0-34974 GCA_900474385.1 Ormyrus pomaceus
ATAAAAATAGCACTAAAGACTCTTTCCCTTTTTTTTCATAAATTTCTTTTAAATTTTCATACGTAATATCCAATGATAAATAATAAAAATATATATCCAATAATAAACTGCCCTGTAGCTGTACGCGTCCGCATGCTTGAAAGCATTCCGTGTTCTGTAGGTTACGTAACGAAGGCGATAGGTTAAACGGGTATATATATCACATATCACATGTGTAAACAGCGACGTTGTCACATTTTTTTCAACCTCTAATTAGTCTAGTCATCATAAAGACTAATTTTCTTTATAGATACTTAATTTTTCATAATACAACTTAATATAACAATTAAAATTTATCTTTTTTAATAAATTGATTTTTACTATAAAAAAAGTTTTGTTTTTATCCTATTTATTTGTAAGTTTTATTTTAACTAGTGTAGTTGAGCAACAACTACCTTAAAATACATCAGTTTTTTTTTAAAGGTACACTGACAATGAGAAAAAAATTTAGTAAAAATGACCATACTGTCTAGTAAGGCCACCATAGACTGTCTGAACCAAAAAAATTACCGTACTTTATAGGAAAATTTACCAAACAGTATAGTAAAATTTCTTACAAAGTTTAGTAATTTTTTGGGTTTTGAGTCTGTGGTGACTTTACCGGACAGTATGCTAATTTTTTACAAAATTATTTGTAATTTTTACTATATTTCTTCTCTCAGCGTCTACTTTGTACAAATTTTAGCAAAACGATATTTACGTTGACGCTCCTGGTATACCCATTCACTCGACGCTATAAGCATCATCCGCTCGAGCTCGCAACGAAAATCCCTCCTCGGCCGAGGAGCCGCGCAGCCCGAGAGCAAACACACAGGCCTCCGCGCGCGCGCGCGTCTAACCCAATTACGAGCCGAAACGCGGCGGCGGCGCGCGGCCCATATCCCAAAAGTCCGCGTCAGCCGAATCTCAAAAATCTCCACCTACATATCGCGCCGAACAAAGGAGCATCGGCAGCAGCGGCAGCAGCAGCGAGGCGGCGGAAAATCTGTGTCGATTCGTATCGCGCATCTCGATGCTCCGCATAAGCAAAGCCGCGCCGCGCGGACGCAGCGCCGATAAAGTCCGTCTTGAAAAAGGCCCCCGGCGCGTCTAATTACCCGGCAGCGCGCGCCTCGCCGCGGCCCGTCTAATAGCCACTCGCCCGAGCATAAATAATGCAGCGATGCAGTGTAACACCCTCATTAAACGAGGCCTAATTAAGGCCGTCTTTCGGGGCGCTGGGAGGAGTTAATGTTGCTGCTGCTGATGCAGACGCCGAGTTCGTTTGCGGCGATCTGATACGATTCCGATTGCTCGGCTGTGGAATCGCATTGCGGCGAGTTTAGGGTTGTCTTCGCCGCTGATGCTCGAAAGGTGATTTGGGGGGGAGTGAATAGCACGGGTTGTTGCGGAGTACGAGGCTGCGGATATGGAAGCGTGGGAATCAAAGAATAATTAGAGTCTAATTGGGTGTATTCGGCAGTCGAAAAATACCGGCCTTGTATAAAAATATATTTATATAACGGAAGTTATTGATTTTCGGCGATTCTGTTTAAAGTAAATGCTTAATCAACATTGTTAAATTTATATTTATCGTGAAAGCAATTTCGTGTTTTGCGAATGTTCAAATATTCAAGCAATCAACCGAACAACAATAAACGCATCATTTATTTAACCGCGGAGCGTTAAATCGCAGAAAATAATTTTATCCGGCATCATATCCAGCTTGAAATAACAACATCCTCAAATCTCCTCTCTTTAAATTTTCAACAAACACCGAAGTCCAACCTACACAATCCAACGAGCCACGAAAAATCACCACCACCGGGCCGATGGACGTCGAAACAAGCAACAGAGCGCGGCGGCGGGGCAAAAGAGAGCGTCACCGCGATCCCGGCGACGACGGAGGCACACGGCTGCGCGAGATAATGAATATTTTCGGAGCGAGAGCCCGAGCGTATTTAATATCGATCGTGCCGCGCATGCAGCGTGGCCGTCCGACGTGCGGAAACTCGGAGATCCGCCGCGAGCGAGCCGCCCCCGTTTATCCGCGAGTAAGAGCTGCTTGCCGATGTTTGGTCAATTGTGCGGGAATGAAGGTTATTAATCTCTTGAAAAAGTCACGACCGGATGTACGAAGCCAAGGTAAACGTTACACCATTGGTTAATTGAATATAATTTTGAACATTGTTTGAGCAAAGTCGAGGCGCTCGACGCGCGCGGTTCTAAGTTTAGTTTAGTTATACAATTCCGTAACGTGCTTGACTTCATTATTGTTCGAAATCAAATACTCTCAAAATCCTCGAAAAGAGATCGCTCAAAACTCCCCTCCGCCGTACAGAAGCACGGCGCGCAACAATTTTGGCAAAAGCGCGGCGCATAAATAAAGCGACGGCTGGCAGAGTCCCCTCTCCAAACGTCCCGGAACTCGCTCGTTTCCGAGCGAGGACACGCGCCGAGAGAGCAAAATCTTTCGATCGCTACGTCGGCTTTTGCGTATCGAACATATATACGGACGCCCGCTAAATGCCGTTAATAAATGCGCGGTCGCGCGATCGACGGTAAACGAGTTAATAGCATCTGGATGGCTCAGCCGTGTACGGTCGAGCGGAACGGCCGTTTTAATTTTTATGACGGGTCACGCGGGAAGATCCGGGCCTTGAACCACTTTGCGATTTTCGGCAGCTGTTAAGGAGGATTGCGTTTGTTGACGATTCTGGAGCAGAGGGAGAGCTCTTCTGTCGGGAATTGATCGCATTAATTTCCATTGACGCATCGCTTCGAGCGTTAAAGTTTCAACGAACTAATTTATTGAGCATCCGATACTTTTTTTCGTCGGAAAGAGGCGAGAATTGCCGGAATGTTTCGTTTGGAGTAAAATACGTAGGCGTTTGCCGACTGATGGAATTCGGTGAAGAATCACAAGAATGATCGTCGAGTGTGGCGCCGGGAAAACTAGCGTGTGACCTCACACACCTGTAGAGTCACGTGACCCAATATGCGAACGGGATATTACACGCTGTTATTACGCCATTGTTGCACGCTCAGTTGGCTTAATTGAATTCCGAATTCGCTCAGACCTTCCCGGAGTGCTTTCGGCTGTTTCGAAACCGTCCACTTTTCTAATTCTCTATTTACGTTGACGGTATATAAACTTTTATCGACCTGCTATATTTAATGGTAACTGTGTATTCGATAGCAATCGAGGACGCTAATCGAAGGACATTATCGCCGCTAAGGTATAACATCAAAATGTAATCTCTTGAACGTGCGAGATATGTTTTACCACATTGCATTCGTTCTACTTAATGAGTACTTCGAATTCAAGTTCTGGCTTGAGTATTGTCTCGATATAGACTTCTAAATGCACGTTCCATTAACGGATACAGAGAAGATCATTCCTCTCGCGTCCAGATGATGTTCGCTCTAAAATTCAAAGGTAAAATTGATTAAATTTCAGTCCAAACGTCTTCCGTGAAAAACGCATCCACCGAAAGCTCGACCTCTCTCCCCCAGTGTCATTCTTTGTTAATAGCTCAGTCCCTAGGAGTAAGTAAATTTTTGAAACAGCATCGGAGCTCTCTCTCCTCTCCGCGCCGACGGAGCACGAGGACGCGCTCTCAAATCACATTAAAACTTGAACGTCAAATACCGCAAGCCTCCACCTCCCTCCCTCCCCAAGCCCGGCTTTGAGAGGCTGCGGGGTTTATAGGCAAAGTATCCGAGGAAAATTGGCAACCTTGATAATCGATAGGCGCACCTGTATACTTTGCGGCTATATAATATGTAAGCTCGCGGCTGCCGAAACTGTAGGCTCGCCGAATGGGGACAGGCCGCAAGAGTTCGATATTATATTCCACGACGTTAACCTCGATCACCGGACGACTTTATCGGTGCGCCCAACGGAAATCGTACTCGCGCCAATGGAAATCTCGCGCGATCGGCCGACCCGCAAAACTAATCCTTGGACCTCGCGCTTTTGTCCTGCGTATCTTTGAATGGGTCCGTGAAGGAGCCTCGCGCAGGTGCCTATTTATTGTTGCGAGATGATTCGTGCGAGGAAAGGTTTTCGAAGGAAGCGAGTGAATCGAGCGTTACGATGGAAAAATTCGCCGAAATGAATTAAAGCTGAAAGGCTGATCTTTATCGACAATCTTTTGAATTTAATTAAAACCAATAATGCTGCGGGGTAAAAAATTTATCGCTCTGCGAGATTCTGGGGATTATCTTCGTATTATTCATATTTGGTACATTATTAAAATTTTCTGAATTTCCACGATAATTGCACGGAATTAATAATTTAACCTTGCATTACCCAGTAACTCGAGAATCCGTTAAAATTACCAAGATAAAATTGTAAAAGCAACCTTTTACGTATAGTTGCTTGTATCAATAAGTATTAACGTTTTATTTTCCATAAATCGTCAGCGAAATTTATGGGAACCGACGGAACCGGTCGAGAACCCGTAAAAGTTACAAAAAAAAAGATCAAGTGCTCGCGGAATTCAATTACAGCGAGCGTACAACATTAAATCACCGTCCGACAGACATCGCTTAAAAAAAAGCTCGAATCCGGCCGCGGCGCGAAATCCCAGGGTTTTTGTAGTCACACATCCCCGAAAGGGATAGTCCGACTTTGGGATTTCCGACATCCGGCCGCGCGAACGAAGGCACAAAAGCCTTAACAAGCGGAAAATTCGCGCAAAAGTAATTACGGGCCGCCCGCCGCTTTCAACGTCAATCAGTTGATTTATATAAAACCCGGTTTCGTTTGAGCTTTTCTCTCTTTCCCTTCCTACTAGCGAAATCACTTTTCATCCCGCGCACATACGCCTCTTCCGCTCTTTACTCCCTCTTTTTTTTTTGGTACATTTCAAAGTTCGATCGCACCCACCGATTCAGCGTTTACAGCGATTCGCGCGCGATTGACAATTTTTTTTTCTGTGTGCGCTATACTGATTGCTTACGGGGTTTTGATTTTCGTCCTTTGTTTGATAGTGTAATCTGCGAAAGCTGGGAAGAGCTTTAGAGAGCTTTAGCTTACATACTATTTGTAGTACGTTTCATACTTTTACTGAAATCATAACGTTTCTATAGTCAAAAAAATAAGTTGGTAAAAATTTCATCTAAATACTTACCCATATCTGCTTTTAAATTTTCATTGTTGCATATATTTTATTGTTATTACATAAAAATAAAGGCAAATTGCAATATCTGTATTAAAATGAAACTTTAATAAATAATATAAACGAGAAACACGTTAATGATTCAAAATATTTAATATAAATTTTAATTTAGTATAGAAGTTTATTAATACATGCACAAACAGTTACCTCTTAAAAACTCTTTGAAAATAGTTTCTCAAAATTGCAATTTCTGCATTTCGAAAGTCATTTGTACCTACGTACCACTAAAAACCCCGTGTCACCTCCGAAAAAAAAAAAAAAAACTGGAAAAAGCACACATTTAACTTTAGCAGCTTCGCAGTCTATCTGCGACCCCATAACTCTCAAAAAAAAAGAAGCCGTGCACCTCGTAATTGAGATACAGGGAGCAGCTCGGGCGGAAAATCCCCCTCCCTCCAGAGCGATAAAAATTCAGCCGGTCGTTCCGGAGGTGTCCAGTGCACATCCGGGCCCGCGGAAAAGGGATCCGCCGGCGAGATAAAAGGCGCCGAGCGTCGCCTTCTTTATGGAGCGGAGAGAGTCACCTGCCTCGCAGCCGCGAGGGGCAATCTTTGTAGTTTGTCCTCTGCCACCGAGCGACGCGCGCTTTTATTGGGTTAGACGCGGCGGCGCGCCGGAATTCGTGATTTCTATGCTAATCGCGAGAGCTGCAAGAACGTTAATGGGCTCTTTTTGCCGCTGAAAAATGAACGAACGAAATAAAAGAACGAATGTCTTTTTATTCGGGAGAACCGGAGTTTTAATGCTGGATTTGGCTGTGTTAATGCTTGAAGTTTAATAAATGAAGTAAACATTTTGCTCATATTATAGTAACTAGTAAGTAGAAAGAAATTTTTAGTAGTGTTTATTAGTTAGTTTTCTTTAATTTGAAATTATAGATCTATATCTGTATTAATAAGTATTTCAAAATTAATAATTTTAATACGAGTATATTGAAACAGGACACATTGGAATTATATAAATAGGTATACCGAAATTAAGAGAGAACAAAATAAATGTAAAATCTACAACGCTCTGCAGCTTCGTATTTATCAAGAAGATAAAAAATTGAAGCCCTAAATCATGTCCCCCAACGAGAGACATGCGATTAAAGAATCGCCGCAAGTACCGCAAGCACCGCTAACATTAAGTCTTACGTGAGAATTGCATAAGAGCAAAGGCATCTCGCGGCGCAGCCCGAGAGAGAGAAGAAAAAGCTCCGCGGCTGAAACAATGGCTCCATTTTTCATCGGGGAATTCCGAGATTGAAGCGGCGCGTCGGTTTGGAAGAAAAAAGGAAAAAAAAAAGATAATGAATCAAGAAAAGGAAATTTCAATATGTTTCCTACTGCTTTTAGTCCGCGGTGATGATTGGCCGGATACCGGGTTTATTAGTCCAACCCCTACCAACAACACAACAATAATAGCATCAGTTTCTCAAATATCAATGATTGATTTTACAAAAGATAAATTATCTTTGCTTAAGTCTTTGAGATTATTATTTGTGTGTTTATAAAATAAAACATTTTCTGTTCAAAGTAAGTAGATGCCGTTTATTCTAAGGTATTAAACAATGTACTTGTTTAAAAAAAAAAAAAAAAGCTACCACGATTACTGAAAGAACACACATTAATGAACAAGAATCTTGTACTAGTTATTCCTGCAAGTGATTCTAAATTATGTTTACTATCACAATCAGTAGTAGGCAACAACTGCACATTTGTCGCAATTTGTCAAATGAGTTTCCGAATTCCAGGGTGATAAGGTAGAAATCTACAAACGGTACGTGACAGATCCTTTTAATGTTCATAATAAATGAGCAAACTCGGGAAATTTTCAAGGACAGAAATTTCTCTAACTCTTCGAGACACACAAACTTCCTAGTTCCAAATTTCTTAATCCTTCCTCGCGAAATTGTTTCGAAGGACTTTTCGAATTGCTCATTTCCGCGAAACTCTTCTTATCTTGATGATTTCCTTCTTATTTGTCCATTTAATTTATTTTCGAGGTAATCTTTAGCCCTCTTTTTTTTTGTAAAATTAAACTTACTTTATCTCGTGATTATTTAAAACGCCTACTTTTTTTATTCGTAAAAATAATATTAACTGCTCCTAAAACTTAACAAAATCAAAAATTCTTTTGATTAGTGAGAAAAACAATAGTAAGTTATTTACCTAAAATAAAAATGACTACGCGCATTGCCCTTAAAAGAATACACTTTTTATCTGCCCTCGCGAACGCGGCAAAAGTCGTCTCGGATCCAAGATTCGAGCTCCCGTACCGATAATCCCTCAAAAGCAATATCTCCAGCCAGCAGCTACCCTCAGCAGAAACGTCGGTCAAAAATCCCGAGCGAAAAAGCCGCCCCCCCCCCCCCCAGGTATGCCGCATCCCCTCGAAAACCTGGCAGGCGGCTCTGCCAGGTGCGATCCTCATAATATGTAGGTTAAAACGTAATGTTCGATAGCCCCCCCCCTCTCCCCTCCTCTGAAGCACTCTCGAGAAGGCTGCTAGCTGGCAGGCCTGCCTTTTGATATCCTCCGCGGGGGAGGAGGACGAAAGGTGAGAGAGAGAGAGAGAGAGGGAGATGGCTGAGATATGAGCGGCGCGCGCGTTTCCTTCTTGCTGCTGCTGCAGGCCCTTGAAAGGCCCTCTCGAGAAAAAACGCCTCGGCCTGCCTGTTTACAATGGAGGCGGACACGAGGGAGAGAGAGAGAGAGAGATAGATCTAGGTCGTCGATTTTAATCGGCTTCAGGGCCGCGACCATTCAGCGAATTCTTAAATCCGGGGAGGGAGAGGGACGGGGGGGGAGGAGAGATTCTTTTTCGGAGGTGCGACGCGTGCGCGAGCACAGCCTCGGAGCTCAGATCTTTTTCTACGGCTGGGGATGAGAGCCCCGTCGAGAGGAGTCGATGCTGCGTAAGGTTAATGTTTGCGGATTTGCTGTCTACGAGCTTGGTTAGATTTTAGGCGGCTGTGCTTTGGTAAATAGAGGGACAGGGACAATTTTAATAAATCTATGAAAATTTGCTGAACTTGTTATTTGTAATTCACTACTGTAAATTATTCTGGTCAATAAAGTTTAAAGTTTAATTCTTATACTTTAATCTTCGCTGTTTAATTGTATGTGCCGTTCCAGTTTTTTTTCTTTAATTATAAAAGTGTTGTATTGTATATTGTACAAATTTTATTGCATAAAATATATAAAAATCCGGTCAGCGCTTGGCTGCCCAAGGCAATAGGGTTTTGGTTTGGTTTGAACTTCATAGACTAGAGTCAGTAGATTGAGTTTACGGATATACGAGCGAGTCGCGTAAGTCAGTTATGAGACATAGTCTGATATTTTGATTTTACATTCATACCACAATACATGTCGATGGTCGTCATTTATAAAATAGGAAGTATATTACTGTTTTTCCTTAATCTAACTATTCGAAGTAAATCCTGTTATAATTTTAAGTCAATTAAAAAACTCGGTTTTAAAACTAGCTGAGCTTAATAAGTGTGCAGACCATACAATGTACTGCAAGCAATTTTTTTATATGATCCTGTAACTCCCGTCACTTTTCGAAATATCAAGTCCTAAAGTCTCACGCGACACGACTCAAAAAAAAAAAAAAAAAAAAAAACCCCGAAACAAAGTCACCTAAAACTTACACCCCGCCGTAAATACAATTTCCCCGGAAAAGCGAAGCCCAAATCCAAAAGTACATTACGATGCAGTCATAAATAGCACCGAGAGAGAGAGAGAGAGAGAGCCTGATCGATTTTTCGCCCCGAAAAATCCCTCCCGATGAAGAAAGAAAGCTCGACTCTTGGATTTTCAATACACATTTCAGCCTTAATACCCCGCGGCCCGCAGCTCAGCTCCCGACTTTCTCGCGCCGTGCTCCTCGCCGCTCGCGGGCGCTTCGTTGCGCGAGTCGTCGGCCGGTTATTGCCGCGGGACACGGAACGCTCTCGTCGAGGAGCGCGAGCGATGAATCCGCTGGGGTGTGGTATATATGCCGCGGGCGCCGCGCGCTCGAGTGGTCAATCAGGGGCGCTTAGGCAAAGTGAATTTGCGCCACTGCCACTGTGAGGGGGATATCGATGGGCTCTCCCGAGTGCTCCGGCACGTGTAGACAGTATGTTTAATTTATTGAGTATTGCGCTGCACTCGAAGTTCTAGAGACAATTATTTAAAGGATGTACTTGGTTTTATTCAATGTATACACTGGGCTAAATATTCTGCATTTTCAATTAAAATGATTCTCAAAGTACTTTGAAAACTCGAATGAAAAGTAAAGTATCCGTCGGGTTAAAAAAAAAATTAAGCGGGTCTAAAGTGAATCCGCGGCTTTTACGCAGAAATCATTTGCGCCCCGACTGCAAAATATGTAAATGGTAAATGAGCTTATTCTCGAGCGAAGCGGCGATAATACGCGAATTTTTTCGCCGAATTTCGATAAATCCCGCGGCGTATTTCAATCTGCGTAATCGCTCGCCCTCCGTAGCCGTAATGTTATTTTACGATTATAAGACTCGTGCTTGGACGAAAGCTAAAAATTGAAGCATATTATTTGCCTTTAACTAATGAAAGCTGATTAAAATTTCACCAGAGAAATGTGTGAGTTTTGAGTTTGATCCGAGTAATCATTTTATTTTGAATTTGATACTTTATTTAACGGCAGAATTATTCTGTACGGAGAGAGCATAGGTATATAATATTTCAGTAATCGATACAGACTGAATGAACATGAATATAAGTGTCGAAATTAAATTTGATCAGCGTATCGCTTAGTAAAGTTACGAACTCTGACTCTACATAAACAGTACAAAATATTGCCGCTAAAATTTAATGGAAAGTAATGGCTGACCTAATCAAATATTTAACCACTCGATTCTAATTCGATATTTTTAGTTCTTCTCGCATTTCTTACGTATCATCGTGATATATCCGCGGAATCTAAACTGAATCACCAGATAAATTTCGTAAAAGTGCCTTATAATACAATCAGCCTTCAAGATCAGCAGAATTCTCTAAGGACCTAAGCAAATACTGGCGCGCGCCTCGCAAAAGTGCCCCATAGCCAGCCAGTCGAAGCGACTTTCTCCTCGCGCGCCTCGCTCGGAGGAAAAGAAAAGCAGTGGCTGTCTTAAGCCTGTCAGATGCTCGCTTCCTTATCACGAGCGGCAATAAACGCGAGAAAGAGCGGGGCACGTCGGGATATCGCGAGGAATCGTCGTCGTCGTCGGATATCAGAGAGTATAAAAGTTTTTTTTTTAGTGCTGTCCATTAAACCGCGCCGCGCGCGCATCGCTTTCTGCACAATGCTGCTGGGGGAGATACTCAAGAGGGAAGTTCCGAGTGGCTGCAGTCGATCGTTTCAGAGTCACCCTTTTGACGTTTGTATCGGAATATGAGATTTTTCATCGAATAGTTACTCCCGAAGTATACTTTGTACAGATTTCAGAAGCTTCGGGAAACTTCTGTAATTCTTAGAAGGTTCTCAAGCGAATTTTGAAAGGAAGCAACGCAAGTTCGTAAAATAAAATCACAAGTTTCTATTTGCATTGATACGTTAAGAAAAATGAAAACTCTTCAAAACAAATTGTATTATTACAAATGAGCAATCGTCAACCTAATTATTATGCATTTAGATTTTAAGCTTCTTAAATAATTTAAACGTGTCAATTTGACATCAGTTAGTGCCACGATCGTAATATTTCTGCATGAAAATAACCGCGAAAATTAAAATCCCACATCGCTT
Organism: Ormyrus pomaceus; assembly: GCA_900474385.1. Lineage (NCBI taxonomy): Eukaryota > Metazoa > Arthropoda > Insecta > Hymenoptera > Ormyridae > Ormyrus > Ormyrus pomaceus. The sequence continues at coordinate 10,938 of UCOM01001796.1, forward strand.
AACGCTCGCCAGTCCCAAGCAGCCCATCCTCTTTCTCTCTGCGATCCGCAAATACTCCTTAATACGAAATAAAATCGCGGAATCTCTCGCATTAATTACCCAAGCTCCCTGCCCCTCCTTCACCCCCCCAGTCTTGAGAATAGGCTGCCTTATCAGCAATCAGGCTTATCAGATTCCCAAGACTGTTTTCAATTAGGCGCCACGTGCGAGTGGTTTTAAACGGCTAGCCTGGCTTTCGACGCGGCGAAATGAAAATTTCACGAGGCCGAGAATATTTATGATTACATCGGCGCGGGTGAAACTTTACGGCGCGACGCCTCTCACATCGACGGGGCGGAAAAACGAGGGGAAGGAAATCGAAAGACCGGGGCAACGGTAGATCCGATTGATGGATGATTATTCCGGGCGCGTAAGGCGAGCCGAGCAGTTTGTTCGTGAACGCGTACTTGTTGACAGCTCGATAAGATCGTCTTTCGGGGGGGGGGGGGGGGGGAAGTATGATATTTCATTCGGGGAAAATTAGGCATGAATAATGCGTCCGTTTCGAAGCTGCCGATTTATTTTGTTTGTTTGGATAAGTATCGGACTGAGGAGGATTTATCATCCGACGGCGGAGACTTTCGGTGACACTGCTCGAGTATATAGTTTAAATTTAAATTTTAAAAGATTTTAATAAATTTTCCCTAAATCAGATTTTAAGGATTAATTAAATGGCGAAACTTTCCTTCCTCGATCGCCACGTCGTTCAAATATTAGCCTTCCGGGTGAACAAAAATTAATTCATCAGCCGAATCCGAGGGCTCGAAACGCCTAACTCGCCTCTCGACTGAAATTGAAACGGGAAGCAGCGCTGCAGCCGCACTCGAAAGCCTCGTTCTCCCGGGCGGGGGCGCTTAAAAAAAAAACCTTAAAATATTTGCATTCCCAACAGAGATCCAAGAGATCCCGGGGAGAGCGAGCGGACGTTTTAAAGAATCAGAGGCGAGGGGGAGAGCGAGATGATCCACCTTTTGGAAAATGGAAGGAAAGAGGGAACTATATACGCTCGGTTAAAGGGGGGAAAAGAAGAGGGGGGGGGGCGGAAGAAAAGTTGAAAAAACCCGGAGAGCGAGAGGAGCTCTCGCGATAGTCGATCGACGGTCTCTCTAAAAGAGAAGACGGCCGGCGGGAGGGGGGCGGGAAAACGGATAATAAAAGTGAGGCAACGAGCAGAAAAAAGGAAGGCAGAGAAATGTATAATAGAATCGACGAGGTATCAAGCGTACAGATAAACTAGAGAGAAGAAGAGAGCGAGAGAGAGAGAGAGAGGAGGAGGAGAGGGTACAATATGGGTCAGTTATCGATTGTTCCCTGGTCGACTTTGTAACGCCTACCCTCTTGTATATACGTACACATCTAGAGCGGAGAGAGAAACGCTCTATCTCGTTATCTTAAAGATACCGGTCGTCATCTCCCTCGCGCCTCTACGTGCATTCCCTCTCTCTCTCTCTCTCCCCTCCGCTCTTTCGCGCGTAACTCGACGTCCTTGTCTCGACGCTAATTAAAAGAGCAACTCTTTATCTCGGGGATTTCTCGAGTTTATGCACGCTCGCCACTTCGATTCGGGATTTTTATTCTCGTGTTTAATTGGAACGAGCCGGTGGAGTTTTTATTGATATATTTTGAGGGGGAGGGGGGATAGCGAGGTAAATCTTTTCCCTGCCGAATTTCATTTTCTGGATTAGCATTCTTTCCGGAAGCCTTATTAAATTAATTAAAGATTATTTTACTTTTTGCCGGGATATCCGATTTAGATTTTTAATCAAGTATCTGCGGTAAATCCCGCCTCTCTTTTGCTTTAAAGCAGGAATTTCAGCGGAATCAATAGTGTAGTTCTATAAATCTTTATCAAGCCTATGTACCTGCAGTAACATCAATTTGCATTGACGATTTTATATTTAAGCCCATTTTTTAAAATCAAAAAATTTAAATAGAATTCGATCGCCAGTCCGCTCGAACGAGAGGCGCTTGTCCAGCCGCGGCGATCAGCCCCGTTACCCGACTAAAATAAAGCAGCGCACATCGATATAGCCGGCTAAATAAGTAATCGGTGCAGTATCGCGTCTTCCTCCCCGGCGGCTAAATTTAATCGGCGTCCTTAAAATACGGCGAGGAGGGAATGCTCGTGCGCCTGCATGCGGATGGTTAATTTTAGCGAAGGGGGGGTGGGGTAAGTTTCGGCGCCAGTTTGCGTGTACATCCACTTAGGGCGTACTTAGGGCGCTTGCCGTCTGCGAGCGCTCGATCGTCTTCGATGTAGTTTGTGTTTGACGAACGCCGCTCTTCGCTTTGCTTTCGGATGGAGCGAACTTTCTTGCGGGGGGCAATGCAAATTTTGAAAAAACAAGGCTCGCTCGACGCGTCGCGAATGAAAAATTTGGTGATAATACGAGGGGTGGAAGAGGCTTTGAAAGTTTTGTGTATTGTTTTAAAATTAGATCAGGTATTTTAGATATTTTGATAGAAACTGTAAATTTTATTTAATGGAAAATCGTAAATTACATTTGCAGTACAGACCGCTTAATTTTACCGGATTATTGAGAAATTCTAGCTATCTCTTGCAAACGCAATTAAACTATCGCTATAGTTGTAAAGCTGATTAACTAAAGTAAAGTCAAGAATTTTAACTAACATTACGATAATCTTATCAAGTACAGTGATTTTATCTGTTTAAACTTGGATTCTATCTGTTTTATAATGCATATAAAGTCGAATTAATTAAATTTATTATTCACTAAATTTATCAATTAATTTTACCAGCATATCACAAGCAAATACACAGAAAACTATAAATGCATCTTTCCAACACTTAATTAATAACAATTTATCACTAAAGCTTAACTGACACCTAATCCAGCAGCTCCCAAGTATCGCCATTAAAAGCCACTCAAGCAAATCTCCACCCAAAAAAGCAAAGCTCGAAATCCATCATTCAAATTCTCTCCCCAGCCAGTCACTCGGTATAAAAACAACGAAATCTCCCAACACCTTCTTCCCGCATCTCGAGGAGCAGCGGCTTTTTGCAGCTTCGCAGCGTCGGCGGCGGCGATTAGTTAGCCTCCATCGGGTCAGAAAATTGAATTGTTCCCGAACTGCCCCCATAGACTCGGTCGCGGTGATTGATTGGACGAAGGCGTCGCGTGTATCGCACCGTAAATATCCGTCAACGAGCGACGTATTTGCTCGAGTCGTTCTTTACGAGACGGCTGCTGTCGCTGCTTTTTTTCACCCCCTCTCGGCAATTAGACGCGCAAAAAGACGCCCTCCGTCCGTTGAGGCGGATTTTAAGCGGACGTGGATCGCTGGCAGATTTACCCCAGGCCGAGGTTTATTGCAACGCAGCTTTATTGCCTTTATTTTAGACTTATTTTCTTTTTTTTTTTGTGTACAATGATATATTTAAAATATGCGCGTTAAATTAGATAGTAGCAATTTCCGATGTAAAAGTTCGAATCGCGTCCAATAAATATTAATTTTATGCAAGGCATAAGTAGTACATTTTCGCGCGAATCATGTTTTCATAGCAGCTTTATAGCGCGAAAGTATTTTTTAACGCAATCGGCGGAAAAGAAAACAAGTGTTGCTATACGGGAAAGCAGACAATATTTCGCTCACAGTGCATCGGTTTTTCATTCCTCCGATAAATCACCGATAGCTGACACGCTCTGCTGGACGTCTACTTTATTTACGATCTGAAATAGATGAATATTTAATTTGATTGCGAAAGAATTCGATAAAACAAATTCCGCCCTTTCCTCCGATTCAATATTATAAATATTTTTTAACGTATTTCACACTCGCTCTTTCATTGTGCGCACCACGGAATTCTCTTCGAAAAGGTTTTAAACGAAAAGACGTACGAGGATCTCTTAAATTACACAACACAATAACCCCGTGACCTTAAAAAAAAGCACACCGCGCGCCACCGACTCCTCGCAAGAAAACCGTCAGAACCCGAATAAAAAACTCATCGCGATACATCCCCGAGCGATCTCTTAACCCAATCAGCGCTTCTTCGGGCTTGTCCTTCGGTGCCTCGCGCCGAGCGGAATCACGTAAGAAAAGCGAGCTTTTTTTTTCATCGGCCGAAAAACTAATTCCTTTTACATCCGGGTCGTTGGCCCGCTGCGCAACTGCTCGACGACGCCACCATTTATCTTCGTCCTCTCTCGCGCCTCCTTTTTTCCTCTCGCCTCTCTCCTTTATTCTCGCGGCTCCGCTACTTTCTTATTTCCTCGGCGTTCGTCCTCCCCGTCTCCCGGAGTCTGCGCAATTCATCCGGGGCGGCGCTACGCTTGCTATTTAATTTTACCTCCGGGCTTAGTTTCAATCAAGATGAGTAATTATCGTTAAGTCACTTTTGATTATGATACTCGGGCGGTGCGGCTTCGTAGCAGTTTTCTGCGATTGTGCACACGAGGTGGTGGCTCTCGCTATTAAGTTAAGTCATTCTCCAGTAATTGTCAGGTTTATTGCGACGCGGAGTAACGTGCACTTATACTTCATCTAGATTATTTGTACTGCATTACGTACCTATTGAATGTAGAGATTTGGTCTAAAATGTTTCCATTTTGTTTACAGAATTTTCATCTCTTATTTATTTTTTTTTTTTACAAAACTTTGTAGGTTAATGTACTGTTATTATAAAATATTCAATATGGTCTAAATCTACCTTTCTATTACTTCGACTATTTATTAATTGAAAAAAATAAGAAGTTTTATTTATTTACCAATTTTCTTTATTACCAAGTTTAAGAAACCAATAATTTGTTTTAAACAATATAAAATGCAGTCTTAGTTATAAAATACATTATTAAAAAAATTCTTTATTACCTTGAAAAATATAGTTGACTTATAATAAACATTTACATCGAAAAATATATTTCAAAAAGTACAATAATTCCTGAAATATTGCTCCAACCAGCTTTTATTGACTATTTTTCAGCACAACAATTTATACGTGAACGTAGCCACTATTTTCCTTGGACCAAATACTCCCATTCCAAACATTGTCACAACTACACTTCCATCCTACAACGGTTTAGTACCGACAAATACCTCGAAGAATTTCTCCCTCCTTTCCTTGTCAACCATTCAGGAGTCTTCAACCTCTCCTCGAAAACAAAAAAAAGAAAGAAAGAAAGAAAGAAAAAGCGCTCGGCGAAGTCAATAATGCACACAGGTCGAGAGAAAGAGAGAGAGAGGAGCCGAGGTGGAATAACGAAAGGCAGGGATTGAAAATCCCGAGATCGCGACGAGGAAAAATCCGTGCAAGAGGGGAATCAAAGATGAAAGAGGGTCCGACCGGCATGCGAACGTGTGCGGATCCTTTCACCGACGCTTCGCTTTTTTGTTCTCTCGGTTTAATCCTTGCCAGCGGGGATAATTGCGAGCGAAGAAGAGCCCGGAGATTATTGCTGTATTTCTAGTTAATAGCAAAGTTAAAATTAAAGTCTCTTGCTGCGCGAATTTATTGTGAACGCATTATTTTGATATAATTTAGTAGAGTACATAAAAAGTATGATATAAAAGTAAAATAAACAAATAATTAAATTATGATTTGAAGTTAGAAATGTAAGTTTTAGTTATTAGTTTGAGTTAAGTAAGTCCTCAGACCTATGTACACGCACATTGCGTACTTGTACTGGAATGCAGCTCTATCGGATATATTTTTGAGGTGGAGCGAAACTAATGGTTTTTATGTCAGAAGAATTAGGCTTTCTTTATTTCTTAAAAAAGCCGACGTTTCGACTTCAATTGAAGTCCTTTTCAAGGCTAAAAAAATTACAATTCTAAAAGGCAAAGCCACAGCAGAACCAGTCAACACTCGAATCGGATATATTGTTGTATTCTGATTTAGATGCATCATGCACTATGCTTATATCTGATCTAGATAAACAAACATGGAACTCGTACTTATTTCGCTAAAAGTACAATAAAACCTCGGCGAATCAGTGCATTAAAAAGGATGCCCGCTCTCGAGCGAGAGAAAAATCAAGCTTCAATCGACGCTCGATAAAAGCAGAGTAATCGCCGAATCTGGCCTGAAAGCAAAGCAGCCGCTTAAAAATCGAACCTCGCCGTCCAGACCTCAGAACCGGCGACTAAACATGCAGTAATCACGGCCCGATTGCCGATACACTCTCGCGCGGGGCTCAAAGCCACCGGCTGTCCTCCCACGCCGCAGCGACAAAGTGCTCCCTTTGCATCGCTTTCCGTCCGCTCATTGTTCCCCGGGCGCTCGCGTTTTCTTCCTTCCTCTCTCTCTTTTTTCTCTTTTTTTTTGTCGTCGCGCGCGAGACGCCGAGAAAGAGAGAGAGAGAGAGGGAACACAATGGGAAATATTTACGAAGCGGCGAGAGTCGCCTCCGGGGCCCTTCCGTCCTTTTTTTTTCTTACCTCGCGCTAAAACGCGACCGAGCCGCGGCGAGAGAATGGCTTTTCTTTTTGTCGGGAAAGCGAGGGTGAGAGAGGTTCAGTGGTCACGGCTTCTCATCCGAGTGGTTGGGGTAGGAAGTGTGGAGAATTTTAAAGGTGGTTAATCAGGTTTACAGGGGTTTAATGTTGTTTTATTGTGGATGTATGCGAGTTTAAATAGTTTACGGTGTTTCTTTCGGTATTACGGGAAAATGTGTTTGAAAAAAAAGTCGTTTGGGTGAGCATTGTTTATTGTATTGCTATAAATTACATTTGAGTAACATTCCGATAAAATACACGTATTTTCTAGATGAAAATAAACACACCGAAGCTGGTAGGTGAATGATAAACGACTGAATGTACGCCACATTGTCAAGGATAATTTGACTTTTCTGGCTTTCCGTTTGAATATATTTTTACTCGATATTCCGTTTTAAAGTCCCACGTTCTACCATCCTCTTAAATGATAATTTTAAATCTTTCTGTAAGCGGCAATGCATTTTCGGCGCCGCACTCGAAGACCCTCCCAATTTCGTTCTTTCCGTAAATGCATTTTTATCTACGTTTTGTACTTATTTGAATAAAACTGCACTACTATTTTATGGGCAAAGACTTTTATTATTGTTTTTCTTTCGTAATGTGTACGTGAAAAGACTTGCGCAAGACTCGTTCGACAAAAGAAACTCTCATCCACCTCCTCACTAGAAATGGGTAGGTATATAAAAGACCCAGCCGTCTTTCTCCAGACGAGCAAATGAAAGGTCAACCCGAGAGCTGCGAGTCGTACTGTCGCGTGTAATTAGGCTCGGTACTCGTTGAATGTAATTAATAAAGAGATGCAAGCTTGCGAGAAAAACAGATTTGCAATGCTTCGACGCGCCGAATTTCATGAAGTAACGCGAAGACTACTCGAAGTTTCATTTGCGTTCAAAGAGAGCCGTTCGCCAACGAAGATAATACTTTAATTGACAACAGTTAGAAAATTTCGAAAACCTACTCAGCACTCAACTTCGAGCTTCAATCCATTGTGACGGATCGCGCTCGAAACCCTCCTCACGCCGCGCGTATCTCGACTCTCCATTACCGCGCGGCGTCCCGAAAGCCGGACCGGGAGCGTCAACTTGCCTAACTCGCTTCCGCACATGAACAGCGGATGCAATCGCGCGGATTATTAAATTGCGCGTCGGAGCTCAACTTCGACTAACGCACAGCCCACCGCCGGGAGAATGTAATTGATCCGCGGCAAGTATCGAGGATATGCAAAGGAGAATTATCGAGTTCGGTAGTTTGGACGGGCATTTTAGCTTCTCGTAACGGATTTGGTATACAGCTTTATTTTCTTTTGAGATGTTGTAGTAAAACAAGTCGCTTGGGAAATGCTGCACGTCAAGACAAATATAAGCTTTTTTAATGATCAACGTAAGCGGTAAAGGAGGGGATTTTTTATGAATTTAATACACCTTAAAGATTTACCAGAAATTTTTTGAAGATTTTGTACAGTAAGTGTACTTATGTCGACGTCTGGTTTAAAAAATAATTAACGTTTCCACCGGAGAAGTATTAAAGTAACGTTCATTTTTAAAATTTTATTTTCACAAGTCAGAATTTAAAACGAGAATCTTATTTTTATCTTAATAAAAATTTACTTCCACGGTAGAGAATTTTTATTTAGCAAGATATAATTTTACTACGACTTTCTTCAGGTTTGAAGAAGCTTTAAAAACCAGATAAGTGCGCCACTCTAAAAATTTCCTGTACTCCATTCTAGCGTACACTCCGCCTCCTTAAGTACAATCATAATAAACGCATGGAAGCGTAAACTTTCGAAAAAAATTAAGCTCGCGACAAACCTCCGCGGAGCGGGTTCACGAACTCCGCGGGGAGAGTAAATAACGATTTTTCATTGCGACCTTTTTCTTTTTTTTTTTTTTTGTCATCCCGAGGTGCAATATAACCATTGCCCCCCCGCGATTACGTACACATAACTTGCTGCTGCGCGCCGCCAAGGGCGCCGCTATAAAAATACTGTTGTGTTAGACGGCAACGGCGTTTCTATTAAGCAGTAAAAGGCGACTCGTGCGTCGCTCGCGGCGCGGTGCCATTAATATTTCATGAAGATTAATCTAGCTTTCTAACGTTAAAGGTGAAATAAAATTAATTCTTGATGATTCGCCGGATGGTATAATTGCCGAGTTGATTAAACGGGATGAATAGCTTCTGCTGGATAAATCAGATGGTGTTTATCTATTAAATGCAGCTTTTATATTAGTATTATTTTCGACCGCTAGATTATTTTAAGCAAACGATTGAAGCATGTAATCGGTCGTTCGATATTAATTTCGGAGGATTTCTTCAAATGTAAAGCTTTCAGAATAAAGTGTAAAAAAATATATTATATACGAAAACAGGATTATTAATGGAAAGAAAACTTCATCATTTTAAGAAAACAAACTTTTCGTTTTATATTTACCAGCACCCTGCGTTAAATAAAAAAAAAATAAATACCCACTTAGCAATCACTGAGGCGCCAAGCAAACTCGAGCCCTTAAAAGCAGATCTGAAGAAAGAAAATAACCCGCCATCCAACTCTGCCCTCCCTTCGCAGCACAGCAGCGGCAGCATTAAAAAAGCGCGGGGCGATCAAAGCCGCGGCCTTTACTCGGCGGTTCACGAGGCGAGAGAAAGTAGCCGCCGGCGGCGAGGTAAGAAGAAATTCGCGCGGCCGAGGCTAATTCGCCGGCGCGTAAAAACGACGCGCGATATCCTGCGTCTCCTAAAAAGGGCCGGCGGGGGAGGGGGGGCGCATAAAGGAAATAGAGCCGCGCGCGGCGCGCTCTTTTCATTTCGCACTTCCGCGCAGAGGGCAATAAAGGATCGCCGCTCCGTTTATTGCCCGCCTCCCGCGCGAGTTAGTTCGTAATTTTTAATGGTCCCCTCCGAGCTTTTTCGGTCTTTGTGTTTGTTGCGGGAGTGATGACGCCTGGGCTTTTAGCTGCTTCGCATATATATGTGTACTTTGATTAGTTTGTAGAGATGCGGTTTATGATGGGGATTGTCAGGAGGGGAGATTTAGCGAGTTCGTCGGAGTGCTTTTAGTTATTAATTTCGAATTTATTTCAGTCAAGTTCTGAAGCAATATTTGAATTTCACTTTCCATTCTTTTAAAATTTAAATAACCAAAATCACTAATATTTTTAATGAACTCAGTTTATTAGTATCTCCATTGTATTAATAATTCTAACAATCAAAACCTCCTTTCTCTCCAATTCGAAAAAGGCCGCATTGTCAAACTTGAAACCCAAAAACCCGCTTCCGAAGCATCAATCCTCGAAGCTCCAAAACAACAACAGCGGCGGCGGCAGCCGTCCATCTCTTACCTCCCGGGGAAAATCTTCGCCCGCAGTAAACAACGGGCCGCGCATCTTTCGGCTCTCCTCGCGCCAGCGCCCGTCGCATATCGACCGCGAGGAGCACTTCCTCCCCCCTCCCCACAGGATGCGTGCAGGAATCAGTATATTGATAAGTACGCGGAGCAAGCGGGGGGAACGAGCTGTCGGCGGTTACCAAGATGGATTGCGCGCGCAGTTTTTGGCTGGCAGTCAACAGCCGATGGAAATTTGTGGAGATTCCTAGCGAGAGAAAACGAGAGCGGATTGATACGTTCCTTGGCTCGCTGGGGGAGACTGGGAGGAAAGGATAGTAACGGAGAGGAGTAAATATTCGAGAGTTAGTGGTTATCCGATGCAGGCCAGACAAGCTTCTACGTTCGTGCGAAAATGTTTGCTTGCAAATGTTTTGATAGATATTCGCTTGATTATAGGGTGTTTAGAGAGTTATTCTAGGCTGTTGGTGATTTAAACTTATGGGTGTATGATAACGGAGTTTGTTTTAGAAACTTGCTTCCTTTTATCGGGAAAAATTCCTTGTCCTCATCCTGCAAAAAATTAATGATTTAGAAAAACTTAATTGACAAGCTAAAGTTGCAATTGAATAAAATCTTTATTCAACTTCTTATTTATACGACCCATAAATCATCACAACTGGTAAAAAGTCACTCCCCAGGAAATTTCAACTGTCCGACATCGCAAATCTCTTACCCAATCCATTTACGCACTTCTCCACCGACATCCTAATTCTCGCAGCCGCACATCCGAATGTACCCGTAAACAGCAGCGCACAGACTCACATATATACCCGAGGAAGACGTACAGCAGTCGTCGCGAAGCAGAGAGTGGAAATGCATGTCCCGATCAAATATTCCGAATGTGAACACGGCGCCGTGTCGCAACGAAAATATCGACTCCTCGCTCCGGGAGCCCAGAAAAACAATTTTCGACGATTTCTCCTCGCGCTCTCGGGGCAAAAAAGTCGAGGCTTCGTTTCGCGCGATTCTCCGCGGGAGCTACGCGCGGAGAAGTACAATTTCTCGACTTTGCTTTCTTTGTATTCCTCGAACGGCAGCTGATGCCTCGCCAAAAGTGCGTTTGGCTCCGATGATCAAGGAATGACTTTGGTAGATGGATTTTTCGCAGTTGCCAGTGTTGCGAGGGATAATTTAAAAGGAAAAATAATTACATAAATGTAAGATATTTTTTACTCGATTTTAGAACAATAAGCAAAATTTAGTCATTTTAAGACGAGTTTCGTTATCAAAAGACCAATGAACAAGTTTTGCTTAATAAAAATAAAAAAATCGACTGAAGATAGTAATTAAATTAACATAATTCACGAAGTACACAAACCAGACCGTTTGAAGCTATCTTTTACATTGTCTTTTATTACAAACATAATGTAATCGCGGTTATGGATTAAATACACGACTTTTACATGTTAATAATATTCAGTTCGCAAAATTTGCACTTAATTTGCAATTTAATCGAGATCTAACAAAGCCGCTCATTACAATTACAAGCGAAAGCAACGAATGCTAATTCGGAAACGACTTTTATACCTCTAAAAATAAAATAATTCACTATTCAATCGCGGAATGTAACGATTCCGGATACCTTAAATATTTATCTTCCCTATCCGGCGCCGTCGATCGATTTACCTCGATACTATCGGCATATCAATAAATATTTACCGGCGTTGAATTTCACCTCTCCTTTGTGAGATGGAAAGATAGTATCTCCTTCGGCGGTAATTACTTCGGCAAGTTTTCAGAGCAATCAACTTTACTAACCGCGAACGTTCGTTTTACTTCTTAGCTTACAGCAACTTTAATGAACACTTAGTCAATATATCGTTAATTGACTGCCGCGATTCGGAAGATGTTTGACGAGTTATGGAATCCGATTTGCAGTTTTTTTACACATCTTCTCATCTTTTAATTCGTTAAATTAATCCTTTAACTTGTCCCTGTTTATTTCTCTCTAACGTAATTACCCTGTTATATCACTTAAAATAATAGTGCTGAAAAAAATCATTGATTTTCCCAATAGTTTTCCATTCCACGTGATTCATTAATACGTTAAAAACAAAATCCCCAGCATCTTAAGAGAGCAATGCCCCAAAACGATCGTTCCCCTTTCTTATTCAATTCATTCCTCGCATATCCTCGCAATCCCAAAGCACACCGAGCACTCGAGCACCCTAAACAACAGCAAATCCCCCATACTCCGCATTCCAGGACATCACCCGACACACGTATTAAAATGCCCCCCCCCCCCCCCCCCCCCCCCGGGCAACAAGAAAGCATCCCCCAAAATTCAGTAATCCCGCGCCACCGCAGCCCCTTACCCCATTACCCTCCCGGCGGCGAGTCAGGCGAGGCGCTCGTATCAGCTAAGTAACGAGGACTCTGGCGAGGCCGCTTTATGACCCGGAAAATTCAAATTCGCGCGGCCAAAGGGGCAAAGGAGCTCATCCGGCGGCCGGCGAAATTGTACGCGAGTCTCTCTCTCTCCCTCGCGCGCGGATAAACTCTCGGACGCCAACCCCCGCCCCCCTGCGAGGCTCCCCAGATTAGATTGGCTCGATTCATTATGCCCGCGACGAGTGTTGACTGAAGTAATGTCGCTCTCCGCGAGCGACCGAGTGCTTTGCCCTTCCCGGGAGTGTTTGAGTTCGGATGCTTAGGCTTTTTTTTCCGATGGCTTGGCAAATGTTGGGATTTCGATTTTAATCGGGGCTGAGTGTTTTAAAGATATATTCTTGACAAGATCGATGAGAGAGAAAAGTATAAAATGTAATTGGAGTAGAGGGTGTTCGATTAAAATTATTGCATATCACCTTTCATCAAATTTTGGTAAAAGATAACTTGTACATTTCTTAATTATTTTATACATTTTAATTCAAGCAGCTATTATTTATACAATTTCTATTTTTTAAAAGGGTAAAAAGTACTAACCAGCAGTTCGTTTATTAGTTTTTAATGATTATGAGAACAGTACATTAATTAGTGATGATGAAAGAGCTGAAAGAAATCAAAGGAAGCAATATTCACGAGGTACATCCCTAATGAAACCTTAATAAAATGGAAGATATTTCGCCGAATCAATAAGCAATCATATCCGCAAACAACTTCCAAGAAATGTACAGTGGAAGAGCAGTCGGAATCTTTTCTTAATTAATATCGAGGAGATCAAACCACGGCATTATTGTTTTCGAACTCAATAAGCGAGCCAAAGAAGAAACTTCCAGAAAATAAACTCCCTGATAGATAAATACGCCGAATCCCTTTGAGCAACGAAGCCGCCCCCTTTCATACACGAAGGTTCGAGGCTGCCGAAGAAACGCAATTTATTAGGTAGCCAATTACTTTGAGCTCCGAAATCTCGGTCATTTATTCAGCGCGCGGCAGCGCGGCCAGAAATAAAGAAGAGAAAAAGCGAGAAGTGCGCGAGAATAATAGATGAAAGGAGGGAAGAGGCACAGAGAAGAATGGCGAATTTCGGCCGGTAAAGGATGTGCGTATTGCAGGGCGGACATATATCGCAACTGTATATAGCGAGGGGAGATATTAAACGTGTTCGTAGCTGCAGTAAAGGTTTGCTTTAAGTAAAATGAGAAACTGGAGTCAATTTTTTATGCATTTCTAAATACTTGCCGATCAGTATTTTGTAAAATAAAAGATTAGACTTGCATTTACAAAGACACCAAAACTAGGTAAATTTAGATTACTTATTTTATAATTATTATAGAACCTCAATTCCACACAAAGTTATCTTATGTTGAGCATTTAATGTTCCCACATTTAAATTATTCCCAAAAAATGACCTTCAAATTTTATAAATTAAAAGCAAACGTATTTTCAATTTTAACATAATAAGCGCTAAAAATTTCGTCCCAACAATCGCTATTTACATTTTCTCACTCTCCATGTAAAATGCACACAACACTTCTACAAATCCACAAAAAAAAAAAAAAAAAACAGCAAAGCGAACATTCGAGCTTTCACATCCCTGCAAAAAAGCTGCAAAGCTAAGCAGCGCAGCAAAAACGAGGAGCGCCCAAGACTCGAGTCGCGGCCGGGAAAAAGCCGATATAGGAAGGGACTGAGAGCACACAGTGAACTCGCGGACATCTCATTTGTCGTGGGAAGGGGGGGAGGGGAGACTTTATGCGCCGGATTTTCCAGGATATTGAGAAACTTGCCGCGTGTACATACGCGCGAGTTCGCAGATTTGCGCCGGACAATTAGCTTCGGGTGTGTATTATGTGCGAGTGCAATTAGTCGATTGAGGGGTAAGATTTAATGAGGCACTTTCATTTAGAGCTTCCAGGTATGGGTTTTCGTAAAAACCGATTTCTTTCAGTTTGTTCGAGCGAAAGACGTTAGTTAGGGGTTAAGTGTTATTGGGGAGTAGATTTAGCGGATTACAGGATGTATATTTAATGTTTTTCGTTTTCTTCAAACGCAAGCTATTTTAATCTTAAATTCTTGTTCGTACAAAGTTTAAATACGTTATATATAATTTTGTAAATATATATAACGTTTGCTCTAATTAAGTATCATAAAATAATTTTATTAAATTTAATTAACTTCACAATTTCTAGATTTAAACGTTCTTTCGTAGCGTATTAATTTATTGCACATCAACATATTATATGATTGAACATAAAACACCTGAATCATCTGGTGAATAAAAAACAACGTAAAAACTACTGTACGATAAAAATAAACGAAATCCTATTTCTAAACATTTCAGATTAAACACATTCATTTTTCATACAGACACGGAACATTAATACTCGCTTTCTAATATAAGAAATACAGAACCCAGACGTCGCAAAATATCGTTTCGTAACGCAGTATTACGTTACTCGACTACCGACTCACCAAAGTAACATTAAGGGACAGAAATAGAAATCCGCATTAATCCAGAAATCCGTCGAAGCGGAACCCCCCCTCCCCCTCCCCGTAAACATCGGAAAATTATTTGCGAATCCAAAAATAGAGTTGGCAATCAATTATCATCAAGCGAGCCTCGCGGGTCGAGCCCAATTACCGTGACTTGTAATAATGAATTAGGCGCTTACGCGCGGAAAGCGTTCGAACAGCGAAAAATGATCGCGCCGCGGCGATAAACCGGCGAACGGCCGAGAGAGAGAGCGAGACACCCTGATTTGACTAATTGCTCCGACACGCGATTGCGTGAGGACATCTCGCGCTGGAAATCGATGAGCACTTTTTGCGCCGAGCGCGTGACGGCTGTTTTTTTTTTTTTTTTTTTTTTTTTTTGCAGCTGGGTTAAGGAGAAATTAGGATTTTTTTGTTTTTTAGGGAGGAATGTTATACTTGCTGGGAAGTTATGATTTGAGGGAAATCAAAATTATGGGATACTTTTAGCCGGTTTATATCTGATTTTTAAAACTTCATGAAAGTTGTTTAGGTCGCGTCGGAGATTGACCGTTACTACTGGTGGTAAGTTTACGTAACCGAAATGCGAGACTGTAACTATAAGTATATGCTAAAAAAGTTATGTTTTCTAGGCCTCCTAATTATAAATAATTTTCTCTTCTATTAAAGTTAGATAAATTAGTCTAACCTCTACTTCGTTCGAAACTAATTAAGAATTTTTTTGGATAATATCGAGGCGGTTTTTATTAAAATTAAAAATAAATTCTAATTTTCCTCATCTAAAAAATATCCGTTCGACTTTCCGCTGATAATCGTTACTCAATTAACGAAACGAAAGCCAATCCATACCGCCAAGCACCTCGCCATCCATTATTCAAGCCGCGGGCCTCGCTAATTACCCCCGCGTACCCCCGTTAAAAAACACTTCCGAGAGAGCGTTAAAAATTGCCGCGAAAGAAGTGCCGCGCGACTCCCCCCCGAAGCAGCGCCGCGCCGTTGCTTCCTCGGGCGGCCGAACAAAAAAAAAAGAGGCAGTCATTAAAAGCATCGATCAGCGAAAAGGCGTCGGAAGAGAGAGAGAGAGAAGCACGGGAGTTCCTCAGTTCAGGGCCGGGGCTCCTTTGTCAGGGGCGCAAATCCGGCCCTCGACACGCTTCGGCGAAATAAAGGCGGCCCGCTGGCCCTTGACCCGCGGCGCGGGGCTCCTCCTCGATACAAAAAAAGAAGAGAGAAAGAAAAAAAAGAGGAGGAGGAGGAGGGGGGCACGCGCCGATAAGGCGGCGCGAGAAAAAAAAAGGGGGGCAAGTGCGCGGAAATACTCGCGACTGCTGCTGCGTCTTTTTCTCTCTCTCTCTCTCTCTCTCTCCTCACCGCCCCGAGGACGTTTAACGAGCGCGCGTCTCGAGAGAAAGCTCTGTCGCGGGGAGATTTCGTTTGCGCTGTAATGAGGGCCATTGCCGAGGAGCGCTCGCTGAAAAAATCTTTGGGCATACGATTTATTTATTCGCGTGGAAAAGATGTTTTTTTTTTATACCGAAATCGTTCTGGGAGAGCTCGAAAAATTATAAATTGCCGACTGAAAGCGAAATGCCTTTATACGGATTTCTCATCCAAGCCGGTCTAACACAAACGTCGATAGAGGACAAATTTCAGAGCCACTCTGTTGAACAAGGTGAAAATTACCGCGAAATATTTGGCCTCCATCGTTCGACGCGTAGCAGCAACGTATACGCACTGCATTCTTTCCAAAATACTTGCGCGGCTCGGCTCCACCGACGGTTGACGGGGCATGAAAAATGTAATAAAGCTATTCCACCTCCCCCCTCGAGTGTACGTAGTCGTGTTTACGCGATCCAAATAGCGACTGTTTGCTCTGGTTTTAATCTCCGCGGCGATCTGATTGTAACGGCGGATCGATGAAAACCTGTCGATAAGCAAATTGAGTTCGAAAAGATTTTTGTTGGCACTGAACTTTGGGTTATTAATAATTCGCGATATTTGTTATCTGACTGCGCCGATGGATTAAAATTTTGATAATTTAATCTACCTCCTTTTAAATCTTCTCGTTATCATTCAAATTTATTCCCGAACATTAAAATCCATCAGGTACGCTTTATTATACACGTCAAGCATATAATTTCAGTGAAATAATAAACACACAGCTCCGACGCATTATTCACCGAAAGCTCGTTAAAAACAAAAAAATCGCCCATCAAAGCTCCCCTACCAAATTTCCAATCGAAAGCCAATCCCACCTATAAAAGTGGCCCGAGCGCAATAAACGCCTCGCGCGCGAGAAATGTCCCACTTAAGAAAAGACACGCGGGAGCGGGGGCGGCGCATCCTTAAAACAGGCTGCATCCGAGCCGTCAATCACCCCCGCGCTCCCGGAGCCGCTGCAAACGCGTGCGCGCGCGCGCCCAAGGAGTAGAGAGCTCGAGCCCTCCTCGAGTCTCTCTCCCCGCGGCCCCCCGAGTCGAGTCGGTAATACAAGCTCGAAATTACAAGTAGTCGAGAGACAGACGGAGGAGAGCAGTTGCGCAACTCAGCCGAGAGACGCACACACGAGCCCCGTAATTCAATCCCAAGGAGGGCTCCTCCCCGTGCCCCCCCCCCCCCCCCCGTCGCTTGCGCCGCACACGTTGCATAATTATTATCTCGCCGCGCGGCGGTGGCGGCGATTATTCCGGAGGCGCGCGCTCGCGTCATTGGCCAAATCGAGGGTCTGGCGCGCTCTCCCCGCGGGGAGAGAGACAGCAGCTCGGATGTAAAATCTAATCGTATGTACGGAGTGCTGATATACGTCCGGATATATCGGCGAGAGGCCGAGATCGGAGGAGAGAGCGTGGGAGAGCTCGTGCAATTTCGGGCGACTCATTGGCGGAAGTAATGGATTGGGGGCGCGGGCCGGATGTTTTCGAACAGATTGCCGCTAATGAGAGAGGAATGCTGGTGGGACGATGAGTTGATTGTTTAAAACTGGTTTGGGAGGAAGAGCGCGATTTTGGGGTAATAAGAGGGGGCGGGTTGTTTTAGACTGTTAAATTCTTGGCCTTCTGTGATTAAACAACTTATTTTTATACCAGTCTTAAAGTGGGCTTAATTTCAAAGAAAAATATTATAATTATACGATGGAACTTTGATTTTAAAAATGTTCGCGATCAGGATTATAACACAATTAATAGTGTTCAAATAGCATTTGGTAATAAACAAAGTTTAGTTATGCGCAGGATTAAAATTGCGACCGAAGCACCAGAAATTATTGACAATTATAGAGACTGGACTGAGCCCTAATTTAAGCTAACTCTAATATGCACAGCCATTGGAATCGGAGCCACTAACGAACGGAATTAATTCTGTGTAGAGTGTGCGTTCTATGTAGATTAAGTACTCCAACTGCATTTAAAGTCTGATAACCGATCAAAACGGCAGCCCGCGCGTATTGTTAATTTTTAGCCGTTTTCCTGGGTTTTTCGATTCCCGGGTGAAAAAAAAAACGGCGCAATCCTCGCCCGCACTTTGACTTTTTAATAAAATTCGAGGAATGAAAATTTCGTCAAATTAATTGCGACTGGCGAACGAGTACAGTTTTATTTGCCGAACTTGGTAAATTCCTCGAACGTACGAGCTTTGAAAAATTGGTACTGCCTTTTTCACAACAGCGTTGAAAAAAACACGAAAGGGAGCCGCCGGATTTTTCGAAATTAAAATCTGAAAAAGCGGTATTAAAAAAAAAAAAAGAAAAAAAATAGAGGACGGAAATAGAAACTTAAAATCGCGAGGAATAGAGAGAAATTGTTCTGCACAAGGGATCTCGAGGTTTTTGAAATTTGAAATTTAATAGCACGTGAAACTTTCTGGTTGTAAACGTCATCTCTTTCACTATTTCCATTTTTTTCCTCAGGTACAAAATCTTCACCCTTTCAGAAATTTTCTTCACAATTTTCTGTGATCTCTTACCTCTGTGAACATTTCACTCCTTTCATTCTTTGATCTTTTTTCTCTTCCAAATGAACACTGCCGCATACACAACCGTCAAAAAGATATTAGAATGTATAATCATCATCAACAAAATTGCACTTTACATCTTCTACTTTTTTCTTCCCCTTTACTTAACAATAAAAAATAAGTGCATAATATTTTACATAATGTATTAGGACCACGGCCAATACCGACACAC
The DNA here is from genome assembly GCA_900474385.1 of Ormyrus pomaceus. Lineage (NCBI taxonomy): Eukaryota > Metazoa > Arthropoda > Insecta > Hymenoptera > Ormyridae > Ormyrus > Ormyrus pomaceus. The sequence continues at coordinate 29,876 of UCOM01001796.1, forward strand.
CTCAAGCTCTAGCTCAGTTTAAAATCATTTCTCAACTTTCTCATTTACATTCTATTTTCAAAAGTCGATATTCTTCACATCGCATCATTAACCTTAAATCTCATCAAACCAAAGCTACCTCTCTCAGCCGAATCATCGCAGTCCTCCCGCGAGGAAGACCGACGCGCCCGCGGCAACGTCGAAAAAGTGCATCGACGCGCACTCCCCCGTCCGTCCGTCCGAATCTCATCTCGTCGATTGCGGAGGCGGCCTCGGGGAGGCTAATCGCCGGCAAAGTTCAGTCCGCCCACTCGGCTACCTGATAATCGACTCCCACGCCGTGCGGGTTGAGCGCGAGCGCTGCGTGCCGGCTTTTGTCAACGGGATATATACGCCGCGAGGCTCGTTCCTGCTCGCGGGGGATTTTTCAGTTGTTGAAACGAGAATCGACTTGGCGAGGTGGTCAATATGACGGAGAGTTTTGTTTTGTTTGCTCGCGCTGGAGGCTTATTTTTTAGTTTATTTTTAAGCACTCCGACGGCAATGAGAGCAGTAAAACAAGCTTCTAATACTTTAGAACCGCGCGAGTGCAAGACTTGAGAAATATTCGACAGTTTTTCAAAGATTTTTCGCAGAAGCAAGTGCTTGAAAAGTGATTATGTAACGTCGCATCGATAGAGAATAAACCTCCTTATATTTCCAATAAACCCGATTCTTATAAAAAGAACCCTCCCCATAAAAGAAAAAAAAAGGAGATGAAAAACAATCCCTTAACTTTGAATCCTCCGCAGCTCCGACTCCATAAAACCCCAACGAACCCTCTCCCCCCTGCAGGTCGTTCGACGTCTTACGTAACTGGCGGCTCTCGTGTCCCGCGCAGGTTATGCAGCACGTGGGGCAAGTGTCGCACCTACATAAACCGCCCCCCCCCCTCGTCCCCTCCCAGCTCGTAGAAATCGCCGGATTAACGAGCCATCGGCCAGCGGCGCTCGGGGGTATATCTTTACGGCCGGTCGACGACTACCTAATCGGAGCGAAAAGAGGGGGGTTGACGAATATACGATACCCGGCACGCAAGCTTTTATTACGTAACGACGCCGATGCCGGGCCGAGCGAGACCGGGCCGAGGGATTTCGCCAGTTTATGCCCGGCGGGCCGGGTTTTCTTCTCGGCTTCTGGACTTCCGGAATTTTTCGGGAGGGTCGTCGATTTCGAGGGGAGGGGGAGGGATATTTGCTTTTGGGACACGTAGCCCGGTTTATGGAGATTTAGAGGGCGATGTTTCGACGCTCTTTTTTTTATGGGATTTAAGTTAATTAGAAAAATTTAATTGTTTATGTAAATTTTAGGTTACGAGTGCATTTACTTGGATTTTTATCTCGATCGAGGATAAAGGATTTAAATCTTCTAGCGCTTAATTTATACTCTTAAATAAATCGGATTGGATCTTAATCTAATCAGATTGTCTGACCAAACTCGGACTTTATCTACTTGTTAATAATCTTTAAATCTACTTGCCTTTTAAAAAGAATTTTTTATTATCACGTTTATTATTACTCATAATTATTACTCTTTTAGCATGATGTGATTCAAAATTATTTAGTTATTGACAAATAATAATAATAGAAAAGCAAGTTTGGCGACGACTTAGTCAGTAGAATATAACGCTACATAATTTCCTAATGATGAAGTTCCTGAATCGATTTTGGCCTCTCCCGGAATTGGACTACTAATTAATTTCCAAGTATCAAAAGGATCGCTATTCGAGCAGCTGTAAAGTAGCTTAAAAAAACTTCCTCATTATTACGTAAATTTCACTTTTTCCCAAAATTTCAGCACGCAGCTTAAACCCTAAACCCGCTAAATTCTCTAACCCTTTGCCGCCGCACCGCGCCGGGGCCCGCCGCAAAATTCTCTCCCGCGCCCGAGGCGAAAAAAGAAGACTCGGCACCCGCGGCAAAGACGTTCCTCGGTCGAAAAAAACGAGAGACGCCCTCGGCGACCGCGAAACGAAAACAGAGCCGCGCGCGAGCTCGAGAATTTCCGTGAGCCCTCGCACCTCGGCGATTACGCCGCGCAAAGAAGAGAGACGGGAGCGGAAAAGAAGAGAGAGAGAGAGTGGCGCACTCTGCTCGAAATTTCAAGTCCCACGGCGACACTTCTCTCTCTCTCTCTCTCTCTCTCTTCGTCTCTCGTACGCAGCTGCCGCTTAACTTTCAAGTGTTCTACTCGAGCGGCAGCCTTTTTTCTCCCTTTCGAGCGCGGAAAAGAGTACGTTTGACACTACTCGCGCCGTTGCTCGCGATACGAGAAAAGAGCCGCGCGCTCCTTTGTCGCTGCATTCTCTTTGCCGGCTGCTCTATTTATTGACTTTTCGGATGCGGAGTGGGGGATTTTGAAGAGGTGCTTTTTCGAGTGCCGTCGCGGGGATTATAGCTGTAATTTTTTAGAGAGCGATTTTCGGAGGGAAAACAATTTTTCCATGCTGGGTCGAAAGTGAATCCGTTCTTGAAGTATGGGAAAATTTAACGATTATCGGTGCGACATTTTTTGAGTAGCGCTCTTGTATCGACAATGTTGTGTAAAAAGCAGAAGTTTACTTGACACATAATGCCATAAAAAGCCTGAAGCATCCAAGTACATAAAATATACTGTCGCAGTTAAGATATTCGAAGAGCGGCCCCTGGATATCATAAAAAACCTATTTAGTAGAAAATATATTTGGTATTTATTTAGATTTACTGGCACGAGTTGCGTAATATTTATCGCGACGTAAACATAATGTTATGTTTATCATTTTTTTTCTCCCTTTAAAAATTCATCGTAATCGACATTGATTCAAAACGTTTGATAATTTTTTCTAATAAATAAAGCAAAATAAAATATTTTAAAAGTATACTTTTTTAATATTGTATTATATTTTATTGAGATTAACGCCCATCGCGTTAAACTCAATTTAATACATTTACTTACAATCAAACATTTCACAATGTTCTATCTATTACCTGCGAGCGTGAATATTATATGCATAAATTAAATTAATGAAGTATTTATTGCAATATAATTATTCTTCATTCAATTTGAGAACTAAAATTTTATCATTAATATTGAGACTTACGTTCGAGTAAACTTTAATTAAGCGAAGATTTAATGTACACAATAACGCATGAATTACATTAATCACGAATATTAGTCAACGAACATTAACGATCAGAAGCGCTAATAGTGCAATAATTATTGTTGCATCATGCATGTTGCAGTTCGATGGAGTTGGAGTTCGAAAATACATCAGTAATCAGCATTATCACATGTTCCAATTAAATAATAACTTTTCATCGCTCAATTCATTAGTAAAATAGTATTTTAATTTAAAGTTATAAAAGAGAAACGAGCAAGAAGAGTTACCAATTCGAAAAAATTTAAAAATCCTTATAATATAGATTCCTAATAAATCAATGCCAGAATTATTAAATTAAACCCGCTAGAGGACCTGCGAAATTAACCTAATTCTGGTCGATACGAGGGTGATGAGTCGTCGCAATGAGCCTCGAGCGAAACATAATTGCCGCGTTTCGAGATTTTCGCAGCAGATTCGATCGGCCGGATAAGACACGACTCGGCATTTCTCGCCTATCGCGATTCCTGTTTCGTGCTGATTTCGTGCTTTTGACGAGTGTTCGGATTGTTGACCCAGATTTTTTTCAAATTATTCAGATTCGGGAAATCGGAGAATCTTTGTTGAAGGATTTTGCCAAATTTCTGCAGATTCCATACGGAATGCAGAATTTAATCCGTGCAATTACGTTTTACGAAAATTCTTCAAATATGATTTCGTCATTGTTCGGATTTTTAAAGTATTTGAAATTTCGAAAAGTTTGGTTGCTGCTGGAATTTTTAAGATGCATAATTTCTAAAACAAATGTATGTTATTAGTAAAATGCAAAATACCTTAAAAGAGAGGAAAATATATTCCGTCCTCCCAAAATAGCGGATTGGAATGTCTCCTCGCGAAATGTATGTTTAAAATTTGTAGCATAATGTTTCTATTAAATTTACATATTTAATCAGTATGTAACGCGATGCATAAATTATGCAATCAAACACAAAGTTTTAAACCTATTTTATATTTTCCATACTGCTCGTAGTATGGAAAATACTTCTACAATTCTAATCTTCAAAAATCCGATTACCTTCGAATAATCCTTCCTCCCCACTTGGCTCTCTCAAACGGCGATTCACAGAAAAATTTCCTTCGCGAATTCAAAATCTAAAAAGTTAAGACGAAAACCAGCGCGGAATGGAAAGAGGCTCGCAGGTACACACACACACACACACACACACACGGCTCGGCGTAGGATGCGCCGCAGTCCGTTTTGTCCAGCGCAGATGATGGATGGCGCGCTTGGCGCCGTCGATATATATATGCTCGCCCGGAGAGAGCGGCGATTCCCTACCCCGTTCTGACGTAACGCCCCTCGCGAGGAGAGTTCCAGCTCTTTCGATTCCCTCTCGCGTATATATACGTATTTCGTATTCGCGGAGGTGCTCGAGAGGATTTTTGCTTTATTTCGAAATTGCCGAGTGGAAGGAGAGCGGATACGAGGGGTCGCGGTTTCGGTTCGAACTTTGCTGAATGTTTCGAACTTGGGAAGAATGAAACGCTGAAAGGATAACGAGCCGTTTCATGATATTTCGTCCAGTTTTGTATTTGACACGTTTTGTATATTAATTGGTAAATGCGGTAACAAGTTTTATTTTTTTGATAAACGACACGGTAATTATGACTTTCGAATCTAAAATATATTGAGGAAAGTGACAATGAATTATTTAGCATTGTATTGATTTATAAAATTTTAATTATAATCATTTTAATTTAATTCATGCCCCTTTTTTTCCAGCACGCCGCATTATAAATTCTCGAACTACTGCAGGAACAACGTGTTCCAGTTTTCCCCTCGAAAAAAAGGAAGCCAAAATGTACCCTTGGAGTCTCAAAAAGTATGTGCCTGACATCTAAACAGACACTTCCTCCTCCGCAAGTGCTTACGTAACCCTCGCCTCCACATCTACATACACCTCCGGCCCCCCCGAACCTCACCGCACCGCCGAACCCCGCAACC
>UCOM01001797.1:0-34922 GCA_900474385.1 Ormyrus pomaceus
AAATGTCACATGACATTTTTTAGCTGGGTGCATTTTTTGACCGTCAAAATGCTTGTTTATTATTATTATATTGTTTTTGTTATCATTTTATGTTAAATTATTTAAAACTAAATAAAAAGTCACTAAAATATATTAGAAGCATAAGAGTTACATGAGAATCAGGTGAGATTCAGCTGATTCTCAGGTGAGGATTTTCAGCCGGGACTATGCGGTGCGGACGGAAGAAGATGACACTTCCATGAGCGTTTTCTTTCCTTTAACTTTATAATACTGATACTCATATAAGAGGGCTTATGGGCACAACATAATTATGCACATTTTCATGTATTATATAGTAGAACTTATGTACAAAGTTTTAAGATGATCGGTTTCTGTCACTTGGGTAACTTTGCTTGTAAGATCCGACACTAAGAATGCGCCGCTACATGCTTCATTCCCACACCCCGGATTGCCCTTAGGGAATTGTGTCTTCGGGGTGATTTGCCCGTTTATAGCCCCCCCTCCCCCGCCCTACTTGGATGATAACGCGCAGCAGGTTACTCCTCCATAGCGCACGACCTGACATTACCAGATATTCGCGGTTACTCTTTTAACAGAACCCTCGAGGTGCGTATCGCCTACATCTTTGTTTTCGAGGGGCTATTATGCTCGTTTATAGGGCACCCCCTCGTAATGTCGTACGGCAGCCCTTATTCGGCGGCAGCGGTGTTGGAGTTGCGAACCGCGCCTCCGATTTTCGGTGACTGTCGAGCTCGACCACTCCGTACTAACCGTACTTTCGATCAGGGTTGTTGGAAAAAATGCTTTGGAACACCCTACAGCTAATTTCAGAGTGAAATAACATAGGAAATATATCTATATATTGAATTATGTACATAAGTATACGTTCTTAACAGCGATGGGGGTCGTCGGTGGGTTTGTAAACAAAGCACGTATGTTTTACCACAGTAGTGCTTGTTTCGATCGAAAGAGAATTCTCTTCGCTCTTACCGATTGAGCCACGGAAAACCCCACCGAGAGAGCCTTATTAGTACTCATGCACTCAGCGCAATCATTGTACTTAATAAAGTGGCTGCAGATCAGGTGCATCACGATCCTACAACACGATCAGCGGGTATGAGCTCCACCCCCGTCACCGAAAAATCCGGCTGACATTTCTTTAAAAATGCCTCCGAAATTTCGGACTGACGAGGATTCGAACTCACGTCTTAAGCGATGCTTGTCTTGGGAGACAAGAACCTTTCTGCCTGAGCCAAACACCGCCCTCACTTTCTATATATCTACGCCCTGAAACTGGCTACGCTGTGTCGCAAAGCGCGGGGGAGAACGCGAAACAACTATATAATATAGGAAGGTATATATAGTTTTCACGCTTATATTTTATTTAATACAAAAAAGAAAACGATTCAGAATGATTTAAATAAAATGGGTAGGCTTTTGAATGACTTTCATCATAGGACTAGAACATATGATTTTTCGCTGGATAATAAAAACGTCTCTACTTTATTTGAAACATGTTCAACCAACGTAGCATTTTATTGGTAATTTTTAAACATAATATTAAAAAGAGCACAGTCACTTGCAACGGATTTGATATAATATTATCTATGTGCTACTTAAATATCATGATTTTGAAAAAAAGTTTCGCAACATGTTTTCATTATCAATATTAATTAATAAGCTTGTTTTAGCATGCACATACTTTTTCGACATCGCAATTGTTTCACTTGAACGTCTATTAAACATAGAATTTGTTTTTTCCCAACTTGGGTATGAAATGGCCCTCGTTTCACGCTAGAAAGTAGCGTAGAAACTGTTTGTCCGAGCGGGGGGCGCTACAGCGGGGAATAAAGTAATTTTTTTTCGCCGGAGCCGGAGGCGGGGCTTACCGGACAAAAACGTCACTTTTTTTGGTTTTTAAAATTTTTCAAAAAAAAATTTTTTAATACATAATTTAAATTTTATATATACTAATATATAATTTAACATTTATTATATACTTCTAATAAATAAATTAAAAAAAACCTATAATAAATACGATTTAAAATGCACGATTACCTACGCAACTTTCTACTATCAAACGAGGACCTTTCATACCCTCGTTGACAAGAACACGGTGCTTAACACGGGGAGAAAAGCAATTTCGGACTTGGGTGAATATTTTCAGCACTTGTCTATGTTTCGGGCGCCTCCGGCGCCCTCGACCCCGACTCGTGCTGAATATCTCACCCTCGCTTGAAATAACTCATTTTCTCCCCTAGTTGCACAATGTACTATTTTATATTAGCAAGATAGTTTTAATAGTAAACGACATTATTTCTATCATTCATATCACTGAAAATATTTATTAAGTGTTAAATTTAAGTTTCTTTGAAATTATATAACACACTATCTTAAAAATAAAATTCAAACTAAACGCGATGTGTTATTTCTTCCGTATTCAGAAATGTTATTTTTATCAAAGGATGTATGAGTTATTTTGCTGATTATTAAAATTAATTTAAATCTATTTTAATAATCCAAAAAAATTACTAAATTTCGATCAAAAAATATAATAACACATAAAATATTTTGAGGATAAATTTTAGAATAAAATTTCTGAATCATTTATTGATATTTTTTTTGCTCATATTTTTCTTTCGTTTGATAACACCCATAGTTATTTCATAAAACATTATTTTAAGACAAATTAAGATTAATTATAAATTTAAAAGGCTTTTTTTAAAAGGACCAATCAGCAACAGTTTTAAAATGCTTCATTCTAAATCCATCACTTTTTTATACGAGGATCTGAACGAAGAATCGCTTCTTCTCTGCTCTTGTATATTTGTAATTAACAATAAAAATTTGTTGTTTTATGTAAATATAATATATTATTTAAAAAAACGAACTCTGTATTTAAAATATATAATAAATAAATAATATAACCTTTAATATACCCTTTGCTCGTCTGCGGCTATTAGTTCTAATACTTGCCGCATGCCACGCGTGCAACATTTGATTACATTAATAATTCTATCCTAAACGAATTTTAATGAGTTTCACTCATCTCGGCGACAAGTAAATCGCTACTCTGAATTACTTTCAATAAAGATAGTAAATGAAGAATGTTATTTATTAATCAAATAAATAAAATCCAAAATAATTTGAAATGTTTACGTCCCTTATCTCGTATCAGTATATATAAAAAAAAATGATATACAAAAATAAAAAATGTGAAGATTGTTTATACAAGCTAACAAGCAAATTCATAATCATTACATTTAAACCTTATTTATTTCAGTTTTGTACATAATTTAAGTAGATTTAATTTCTTTCAAATAACTGTATTCATAGTATAAAATCGTCCTAAACTAGGCAAGTATTAATTGCCTGTACTTAAATAAGAAATTATAATACCAGAAATGCTTGTTGAGCTCCACCTCCATTTGAATAAAGACATCAGAAAATGATCAAGTGGGCAAAATATGCGCGTGCCAGACCGCTCTCTGCATATACATTCGTGTCGTATTCTTCCTGCTCGCGAGTTAGGCCTTTGAAAAATGTTGTTTGAGAAAGAGTAGCCAGTTACAAGGCTCCGCCGAGGCAATACGTGATAGTGATACAAAATTTGTCCACTTAATTATACCGAATACCAGGCTTCTCGCCTCTTATTTCACGAGCTGACCCAACCCTCCGACAGAAGTCGATTTATCGCCATAAGGAGACCTTTTTTTTCTCTGAGAGGTTATTTAGATCGCATTATTGGATCGAGCAGTCGACTCCCCGGTGCGTAAATAAAACCGGTAATCCCATGTGACTCGTCTTCGAGCTTCTTTCCTGCGCCGAGAGCGGAGAAGTGTCATCCGTTTTGCTTCTTGCTTTTTTCGTTTGTGTACACCTTAAAATGATTTTGACGATTTTTCAGCGCGGATTATGAGGGTCAGGAGCAGCTGCTGCGAGCAAATTGCTCGGCCAAACGAGCGGATAAATGCTCGCGGGCTTCGGGCGAGAGGAGGCTTTTGGCGGGAGACTTTTTGCGAGCTGTTATCGATGGTCAAGGGAGATTTAGCGAGATACTGTTTATTACGCAAGCAGGCGGTTGTTTCGATTGCTACATATTTTTGTTTTCCGTACGAAAATTTTTTAGCTTTTTAAATAAGGCGCGAACTTCAACGGGGGCGATAAAAATTTTTACGATGCAATATTCAGTTTAATTAATTTCAATGTTTTTGCAGATTATGAAATGATAACGAAAAGATTCAAACTTTTTTAAAGCATAAAACTTAAACAGTTTTATGATATTCATATTTCTTGACGATCTGATGCAGATTTTAAAGAAATTTTATGTATATTAATTTTTTTTGTTACGAATACAGCTTTTTATTGGACTCGTAATTTAAAAACTTCTTAATTATTTCAAAAACAAAGTACTTTAAGAATTGCTTTATAACGCAAACTTTTTGTATCGTAAATGCATATTGAGCCGATTTAATGACGAAATTTCAATATAAATATTAATAAGAAATTTATTTTTGGGCATGATAATTTTATAAATTTCACTAAATTATATAGCCATGCATTATTAATACCTTCTTACAATTTGTACATGCAAATATAAAAAAATGGGGCCAACAAAATTTTATTCGTACTTTTACATTCATTTTTCAATTACAAATTTTTAGCGTTACATTGTTCCTGATTATTAAATTTTCTTTAAACTTTTTATGCAGTATGGGTGAAATTTTGCAAACTTCAACTTCATCAAGTTTTGAAAAATACACGTTCGTAACAAGAGTAAACGTTTTGAGTCCTTGTTACAATAAAATTATCATCAAAAAGAGAATCCCAAAAAATTATATAAATATAAATAAAAATTTGATTTGAACAATATTTAGCCATCGGTAACGTTTACAGCACATCCCTCTTGTAAAGATCGCTAACTTTCTAGCTTAAAACGATGCTTCGAGTCTCCACTAGTTTGCGAGGGAATATGTACGAAATGTCATCGACTCTCAACGGGGGTGGCACACGCACACGCGATCGCGTGCGTTAATTGCCGACGGACTATATCAGCAATAATTGCACGAGCGCAACTTTTTCGCGAGCCCATCGTTTGTTGGCTCAATTAGTACCAATTGAGGAAACACGCAACTGCTTCTTTCGACTTTGAAATTATGCACTCTGATTCAGAAAATTTTACTTTTACGTTCTATTTGGGTTTATTAAAAGAGAGAATATTCTTTATATGAATATTTTTGGTTTTAAAAAGTTAAATGGGGTTTTGTTTTCCAATTGTTCTCTTGCGGTAACAAAATAAAACGCGTAAAAATTTTAAAAATTTTTACTAAGAAATTTTTCTTAGATTTCGTCAAAATTACCGTTGTTTCGAAAAGATTCCAGCAACTGCAAGAACACCATTTTTACGATTTCCCTTTGCACAACTTCATCGCCCAGAAATCTACTCTCAAGAAGGAAACCGATTTAAATTAAGAATCTATTACACCGTCGAGATAAAAGCCGCCTTCAAATTATAAAAAAAAGAGAGACTCCGGGCCGCGCGCGATAACAAAATTACAGGTGTTGGAATACAGAAAAGGTATCGCGTTCTACTCCATAAATCTCCCGACAAAACGGCGCGCGCGGCAGCCCCTGCGCGCATTATGATTGCGCATATAAAGGAGCCATTCGCGGAGTAGCGCGAGTAAAATATCATTTACGCCAAAAACAAAGCAAAGCGAACGCACCGCGGCCAGGGAGAGAGAGGATGAAGACGTTCTTCCCGCGCGAATTCGATATCTCGGCGGGTAACGCGAGGCGCGCCTCATCGCGCCACGATATTAGTCGAAAGTCAGGTGAAGCCGCTCCTCGAATAATCCCCGAGTAGCCAAGTTCCGCGAACTGGTTCTCGAGCTTTTTGACATCGCTTTCCTAGGCCCCCCCCCCTTTCTTCCTCTACGTACGCTTTTTCTGACGCCCGCGGGGCACCAACACTCTCTTGTGTGCCCCAACAATTTGCCTGTAATTGCCGAGAACGATTCCGAGAACGGGCCAGAAATTTATTATGACGTCTGCTGTTATCTTCCTCACCCGGCAGGTTCAGCTCGTGTGGATATAAGAGGAGGCTTCCTCTCTCTCTCTCTCTCTCTCTCTCTCTTTCTCTCTTCTGCGCGACGGGGCCGGATTTTTCTCTTTTTGTAAATGCACGCGTGTGCGTGTGTGTGTACTTTCGTGTATATCAGCGATCGTAAATAACGATTATACCGTGGAATACTTTTGTGGGTAATGGCGAGAAATTGCGGATGCGCGCCGCTATTATTATTTTCGAGAGCAGTGCAGCGCTTTTTTTCGGTTTGCTATACACTTGTCGAACGTGACCTGAAAACCGGGGAATTTTAAATCTTTCGAATCGAAGCTTAATTTATTTGACGCCGTGGTTCTTTAGAAGGAAGTTCTCGTGCTTGATTCGTTCAAATTTATGTTACACAATAAAGGGAATTTCTCGAGAACCCGCGCGGGTAACTGTTCTTTAAATTTAAATGCGTCGACACCTGCTTCTTTTTAAATTTGCAATAAATATCACCAGAAATCGTAACTTTCCATGTACATCAATTCGTTAAATCGTGATTTATTTCCGTAATTTAAAGCGCAACATGTGCACCGCTAATTAAACTTCGGTATTCGGAAGGTAAATTTTTAGTTATTTTTCATTAAATTAAAGTCCTTTTAATTGCTGCACTTATAGGCCAATTATTGTAAAAGAAAACGGATAAAAAGCCCACGGCGAGGGTATATAGAAAGTACCGGCAAAAGGAGGAATTAACATTCTTTCCCGTTAGTGATTGAAAAATCAGGGTGCGTCACCGCTAATGGACCTTGGCTAATTGCCAACAAAAGTAAACCAATCTCCGAAGACACCAACTGATTGAATCGTTATGTATAAGCGAGCTTTAACGGGTTTTCTCGGGGAAAATTCATTAAAAGTTTCTATTAAGGTATTACTCGAATGTCAACGCTATTATTATCATTCAATTATGATGAATTAATTTTTATTTTTCTATAAACACTTTATTTTCAATTAATGCTGACGAATTATATAAAGTAAAAAACCATTATATTAATACAAATAACTGTAAATTTAAAGTGAATTTATTGCGTTAGATGCATTTTTCTGTGAATCAATGATGAATAATACATAAGAGTTCAATCATACTTAGAAACAAAGTATAAATAACAATTAATAGCCTCTATGAAATATAAGTTATAGACTCTAAATTACGCTGTTTCCGGTGTTTTAGCCTGCTCCGCGCTCTGGCGGAAGTAAGTATCACTTTTCTTTACGATAGTATTTCTTGATATTTTGTAACTGTTGCTGCTTCGCATAAGCAACTACTGTAAGTAGACTTGCGCTATTTATAGCCCGCAATTATGAATTCACAATTGCGCACTTTCTGCCAGTGGAATATCAAATACAATGCTTTTTTAGAATTAAGTAAATTGCTTACATTTGTGGGCGTTGTAAAACTGGATTATTCAATGAGCGTAGTAGCGACTATTAATGTCATTGGAATTGTACATGTATAATTTCATATTAAGCTCAGCGTCTGAAATAATGATTATAAATTGCTTATTGTTTATTTTAAATAAAGTTGTACGAAAAGTAGTTTTAGGAAAAATGTATGCAATTATAGCAAACTGTATCAATAAATTCACTTTAAACACATTGCTGAATATCGAAAGAAGTCGAGGAATGTATACGCAAAGAACTTTAAATTGTGCCACCGTAGCAAACTCTTAGAAAGGAGACTTTCAAAATTAACTAGATTTCAGATTCGAAATTAACAGTTTTAAGCCGCAACTGATTTTGCGGGAGGAATCATTTGGCAAACAATGATTTTCCACTACGCTCGATGAAGATTTCAAGTTGTTTCAAGGGAATAAAAAAAACGTTACGCTCATACAAATCCACATGCCAGCGCGGGGCGTCCGGGCAAATAAGTCGCAGCGGATTAAAAAGGCACGAATTAAGATAAGGGAAATATTCAGCCTTTGGGAGCAAGCCGTTAACCGGACAACCTGCGACTCATTGAGCCAATTATAAGGACGTGGACAAATTCAAACGGCTAATCAGCTTACACGGACAATATAATACGCGGCGCGCTCGCGCGCCGTAGGAGTCGCGTGGGATCTGATAAATTCCCGCTTATTTATTACTCGCGCGCATGCGCGAGCACTCGCGCGGTCGGAGACACCGACGGCGAGAGAGAGAGAGAGAGGAGCCCTTACGCGCGCAGGAAAGGAGGTGCATTGTCGCATGCTAATTCCGTGATTAACAATGCCTAGATAAGAGTCGTTTCGTCATATCCAGCTGCAGTGTACTGTGCTGCGCCGTTGCCTCGAGACTCGCGGGTGTCTTAATGTCGCGGGGATTACATCGTGGCTCGTTTTCAAAGCCGGAGATTCGCCGAGGTTTGCCCTTTCGAGTCTTTGCCGGTGGCTGGCTTTCGCGCGGAGAGATATACCTTGGCTTTCAATTGAGACGTTCCTGCTTTTATGACGATTATTCTCCCTTTGCTAAGCTTCTCTTGACGTTTCAATTGATAAATTACGTTTTGCCATTGTTTTACAAAATATTTATCGGATTATGATATAAATATATGTCTAACTTAATGGTACAGAGCAGCTTTTCCGTTATAGTAAAACATCGAAAAAAAAATAGATAATTACGGGCATCATCAGCGGTAAGTATTTTTCAATCGATTAAAAGAATGAACTGAAAACTCACGTGCTGCTCGGCGTACAATTTACGCGATAATGTAATTTAATCACCGCTCGGGCTCCTTGAAAATTGCGGCCGGCACATCCTGAACGCATCTCGGCGCAGAAGCGCGTATAAAAATAATTAATACACTGCAATTTCAGCGGTTAATTAGAATAAACCGAGAGCCGAGAGAGCCGCGACCGCCGCGGGCTCCCAATAAGACGAGAAAAATCGGAAAAAGTAATCGCTCGGCGATTTGCACGCCACGCCGGCATTCGGAGAGAGAGAGAGAGAGAGAGAGAGAGAGAGAGAGAGCCAGTCGCGCGTGAAACTATCAATCAATTTGCGCAATTTCCCTGTCTTATCAGGCGTTTTCTAAAACGCGCCGTAATGACAACGTAATCTCCCGCAGCGCGAGATAGAGTTTCCTCGCGCGGAGCGACGTAAAATATCTTATTAAATAAGCCGCCGCTGCTGCCCCGGAGGAAGCGTTTACGGCTCGTGCGAAAGACGCTAAATGCTTTGGCGCAATAGAGAGGAAAAAGAGGAGGCGTTCACGCAACCGAGATGATATCGGTGTGCGCGCTGCGTGCGATGCGCACTTGCGACCAGCGGAATGAGGCCGGAGGACAGCGCGTTGTACACCAAAGTAACGGATCGTTTTCTCCGCGCTAAAGCTGCCTTTGTAGTTAGACTTTATAATTCGGGGGAATCTCGATAAAACGACTTTGTGCACTCGCGTTTAGAAAGGCGGGGAACGTCGAATTAGTTTTCCACGTTCAAAACAAGCCGTAAAACCCGATGTCACGGCTCTCCGAACGAAAATACACCTAAATTTCTAAATAAACCCCGAGTCCCAAATACAGCCGTCATCGTAAAAGCTAATCGAGCCGAAAACGGTTCTGTGCGCGCGCGCGACATCGAACCTCGGCTGCTTAAGTCCCGGGAATCCACGTAATTTTCTCACATTAAGAGGCCCTCGTATAATCGATATCCCGAAAAGAGCGCGGGCCCGGCCGCGGCTCTCTTTCCCTAATCTCGGCGATTGCGGGCCCATAAATAAGGCCCCGCGCACAGGTACACGATAATATCTGGCTCTTAAGGCCGACATGGAGGAGATGAGGAGGGGGAGGGCGAGAGAGAGAGAGAGAGAGACGTACGGCTGATTCACGCTGCGAGAGACCCGGGCCCGATCACACCTCGACGCTTCGCCGCGCCGCGGGACGTCACGCGCCGGACTCACGATTCAATTATATGTATCCTCCTACCTCTCGAGAGCGCGAACGTACGAACATCTTTATGTGTGGGTATACTCGGAGCGACGAGTCGAATGTGCGAGGTGTTTTTGAGCGATCGGACGGCTATCTCTTTTTGGGATGCCGGCTGATACTGGCTCCGCGAGCGAGTGCATTTAGTGCCTCGTCTGAATGGAAAACGAGAGATTTGTCGAGCGTTTATCTGACGAGCTTGAGTCTTCAATCATATTGTATGCAGTTTATTCTTAAATGACGCGCTGCGCTTTAAATTGTTGGTAAACGTTTCGCTTGTTGTTATTAAACTTTTATTGGGATGAGAATGCAGTTTGCAAAGTTTTAGTAGTTACGGGGCCACTACGGACCGACCCAAACAAATGACGTCACACTCCGACTGGCGCGGTTCGTTTGAAAAAATCGTCGCGATGATGACTAATTTCGATCTGGAATCACCAGCGCAGTCGCTGCTCTGTGGCAAACCTTCGCGAAATTCAACCTTTTAGCCCGCCTGCCACTCTGAATAGTACACAATGACTTTTGATTTCTATATCGCGCCCGCGGTTCGAGTATTCCAAAATATTTTTCACAAACACGGCTTTACCGCATCCGGTGCACTGGGGACCGCGCATCAACGACACAGGCGAGATTCTTATTTAAAGACTCGCGAGTGATTGTCTCGTCAGTGTTTTTTCGTCATTCTCGAATAAACCAAGTAAAAACAATGAGGAGATACCTAGTAGACGCGCAAGGTTTTAAGGATAACTTAAATGGGTTGGTTTTTAAAGAAGTAGCCGTAGTATCGCTGGAAGATGATGCTACACCAGCGGTCTTTCTTTTTAAACCACCTCATGCTTGGGATGAACTTTTAGAAAAGTACAAGTCCGTAAATAAATGGCTAGAGAATAATTATCACGGAATATTGTGGACAGATGGCGACATCCCTTACGAAGAAGTAGACGAAACATTGCGTTCCATTTTGAGCGATGCTGAAATCTACGTAAAGGGTCTCGAAAAAGTTAAATGGTTTAAACGGCTTTTGCCTGACAGGTGTGTTACTTTTCCGAAATTCTATTAAAATTTTTCAAAGGATATTTAACCTTTTTATTCAAGTATGTTTTTATACATTTTTATTATGATTTTTTTGTGAGATTAAATTTATTTTCTTTTTTCAAAGAATTTGATAAATCAATTTATTTAGATTTTTTTTATGCATTTCAATCTAATAATTGTGCTTAATTTTTGGTTTCAGAATGGTAAACATTGAGGATCTGGGGTGCCCTTCTTTTGCGAAACTCCCGGTGAATCCTATTTCTTGTAGTAATCACATCAATTATGAGTATCCGGTGATGTGCGCGTACAGAAATATTATGAAGATGAAGAAATGGATGTTGGAAAATCGAAGCATTGTAGATTTTTAATTACTATAATAGCAAAATTTTTGTTATCATATAGTGTTTTCTTAATTTTTCAAACCTTTTAAAATATTAACATTTGAATATAAAACTTATTGAAAATAAATTTTTGTTTCAACATGCTACAATGAATTTTGAAAAAAAAACGCTGCCAAAATAATGAAACAATTAATGTATATTATAAATGTAATGTTATGAAATAATTACTATTATCTTATTTATTAAAAGGTGAAATTTAAGTTAAAATTACTAAAATTTTTTAGTTTGTTCATAAGACTATGAATTTCTCACTACATTAAATGGCATAACGATGATAGGTTCCTCCAAAGTCTTTGCATTAGTTCATTGGATTCCTTGAACTATTTTCTATTTGGAGTTTGGAATGAATTTTGAAAATTTAGTTAAACACGAAAAAAATAAGTGGTCGATCATTGAAAAAGACCGGTTATTCACTAAGATAAAGCCATTCAAAAAATTAAAAAAGAAATTAGACCTTAATATCTTTGAACCTAATAAGTTTCATAAGCTTAAAAACTATACAGCTCTGAACATACAAAAGATCTAACTTTTTCGACAATTTCAGTTAAATTAAAGCATTTTTACTTCCATAATCGTTGGATATAGAAAATTCAATTTTTTTCAGCTTTCAGCTTTTTACTCAAAAAGGAATTAACAAAATGGCTTGAAATTTTGACAGATTATAGTTCTATATATTCTTAATTACCAACATTTTTTCAGAGCAATTGATAATTTAATTTAAGAGTTATAATCTTTTTTTTCTCTGAAATTATGAGTATTTTTATGCTCTTTAAAATGCTTTTTGTTCGATTGGAATATATCAATCCTATCATTAAAAAAATTAAAATTAAAAATTTATCAAAAATCGAAAATTGACGTTAAAACAAAAACTAATCTATAGAAGTACTTGAAATTTTCAAGCAGGCTCATAAAAATTAAATGAAACTTGTGTGCGAAATTTGAAGCGAATTCACGTTTAAATCGTTTAAAAGTAGTTAAGGGGGATGGACGAACATACAAACATCCGGAAATTTTTTAAAAACTACTTTTTTGGACTATCTGTACCTAAAAAATGTGCTTCGACGTCAAAATATGAGAACCGAAAAATGTCACCTTTCCAAAGCTCTCTCTCTGCATAATACTTTATAAATTCAATTGACAAATGACGAGAGCAGGCAGATTATTTTATGACTTCGTCGTTTACTTCGCTCGATGATGTTGGCGTTTCAATTGATCTTTCCGCCTATTTGCAAACCATGCACGACTTGACCTGTTTTTATTCTAAATTTTTTAGGAACACTCGATGATGTTAGCATCGATTCTATCTTCTTCTTTGGCCGGTCCAAGAAGACCCTCATTGGACGATTATAAGCGTCAAAAACGCAGACTGGTCGCAGCGCTGCGATTGACGAAAAAGCTCATTAGCCGCGTAAGAAGAGTAACAGATGGGCCCATCTATTATCCTTCATCTTCAGTCGAAGTGTGGAGTCATTTGTATGGGTGCGTCCATACTAGCCCTATAACTACTAGTTTTGTAATGAAGTTTGTAAATAGAGCGCGATCATCCGGTATGTAAAATTCTCATTTGAATGGAAATAAAGATGTTTATGTTTCCGTATTTCCGTAAGTCAAACGGTTCTTCTTATTTATGGCTCAAAAAGTATTATCTGAATAGAGGAAAAATTTTAAGCACCTTCGATTATACGGTTTTCAATGTGAGAAAATTGCTTGTGTAAGAAGCGACGGGCAGATAGGATAATGGTTAGCATGTACTTTTTCAAGTTTTACGATGATGGTTTCATTAGACTAAATTAGAAGAAGAATTTTACAACGATATTTAGGTATTTTCATTTTTACGACGCCTATCCGGGTTTTAAGATTTTTACGAGGAATTCTGGAATCTAGCACTTAAGTATTAAAATCTGTATAAACATAAATAAAAATATACGATTATACGCGCTGCTTAGAAAACTAACAGGTCTCACCTCATGTCAGCTCGTTTCCTAGGATTTTAAGATATTTAAAACAGTTAAAGTAGTCATTAAAACAGTATGAGAATCAATCAAAAAATAAGCTTTATATTTTATAATATTATTAGACAAAATTTATACTTATTAGTGGATAATATTTTACATTTCAGTTAAGTACAACAAATAGAATTTGACAACTAAGCTTTTACAATTGTCGTAAGAAAACAACATCATTTCACTACAACAGTGAAACATATGAAGCAGGCCTCGACAAAAAATTTGACCAAAAACCGCCTGAACCTAATAAACGCGAGCGATAAACCTTGTAATTACCGGTCTCAACAGAAATCTATCCGCGCAGCAGCGGCCCCGCCATAAATCGCTCCCGTGAATTCCCACTCGAGCGAATCCATAATTCTCCCTAAACTCCCGAAAGTAGTCATCCATAAATATCGAGAATTCCCGAGTATATATTCCTCCTCCTCCTCCTCCGCCGCCCCGCGGAGCAGCGAGCGTTAAGGAATCCCGAATCACGGGTTTTTCGGGCCCCGGGATATACCGGGGCCCCGACTTTATTTTTCGGGGAAAGGAGAGAGGTGTGCGGATCAACGCCGCGGCGCAGTATGATGCCCGGGCCGGGCTAATATAGTTGTCGTGAATAGCTGCGAGAGAGAGCGGCCGGCCGAGGCGCCGCGGGGCGCCCATTCGATCTGGCGAAAGCATCTGCTAATTCGAAATAATGGCAATTTGATTAAGCCTTGTCTTGTGCTACTCGCTTAACGGACGCGGCTCTCGTAGCTCGCCGGAATGCTAAACGACGGCAAGAGGAATTTCAATTATAACGAATTTTTCATTTTCTTTTTTTTTTTTTTTTTTTTTTTTTTTTTTTTCGAGACTGGTATTAGATGTGGAGATGCATTTTTTACTGTTGATTATTCGTTTTATCAAATTATAATATATTGTCAATTTTAACAAAATTCAACGAAGTCGAAATATTTATTACATTCAATTAAAAATAATATTTTGCAAACTCTACTTCCGTAAATCAAAGAGCTGTTAAATATTCATTTAAATATATTTTAATATCTTAATTAAAATATGTCCGTCCTTTATTAAGGCCACAAAATATCGCGTTACTTCCTTGGAAGTTGATACATTTCGCGAGATGCGACGTAATTCCAAATAACACGCCAGAATAATCTAAATTATTCAAGAAGCCTGCCCATCTCCGCTAAATTAGTAACTCTCCGCTCCGACATACGTCGCGGTCCGCGAAATAATTCATCGCCGTTAAACTGGCCCAGTCGTAGGTATCCTTCGCGCGATTTCGACAGATCGATCTCCTTTGCCGGGGGGACGGAGAGAGATTCTTCGCGGCGAAACGAGCAAAAAAAAGTGAAAGAGGAACACGAGAGCGGCTTTTAATTAATTGTCGGGGCTAATTAACAGCCGAGTCGGCGCGAGCATAATTAAGAACCGCTCGCTCCTCGTAGCCTATCCGACTCTCATCGGACCAGGTATCTGAATGATTCTGGTAATGGATTCTCCCAACACTAAAGTCCGCCAGGTAGTCCGGGAATATAGGGGGATTATATTTACTCAGCGGCTCTCTCTCTCTCTCTCTCTCTCGCGATTTCTTCTCTTTTTTCGCTTGTCCGAACACTGTGGATTTTGACCTTTTTGGCAGATTTTTTCATAGAACACGTGTAATTCTTTTTTTTTTCTTAGATTAAGTAAGAGTGAAATGATAGGTTTTTTTTGCCAATCTTAAATATTTTTAGAAAACTAGTTTTTATTGTTAGAAATAAATGGTTAAACCGGTACAGTTGAAAAGTTAAGGCAATTTTTACCAGCTTACATATTCTGCTTCTTTAGAGGATTTTTTATAATAGAGTGAAATGTCGTACGTTTTGGCGATGCGATCGGAATTTCTTAGAAATTTAAATACACAGTGTGCATATTTCGGCTATCAGAATACAATTAATTAGCGAAGAATTCACAATCCGCGTCTGACTCAGAAGAAATTTTTCTCGCATCGCTTATCTCAAAACTGAAATCTATTTCGGGTCCTTTCCGGCCGGTAAATTAAGCCCGAGAAATATGGCATCAATTACACCCGAGGCGCGCTCCATACCGACTTTTTTCTTCCATTTTCCGGCGTCCTCGCACTAATGAGCCTTGAC
Source organism: Ormyrus pomaceus (assembly GCA_900474385.1). NCBI lineage: Eukaryota > Metazoa > Arthropoda > Insecta > Hymenoptera > Ormyridae > Ormyrus > Ormyrus pomaceus. The sequence continues at coordinate 15,577 of UCOM01001797.1, forward strand.
GCGTCCACCGACAGATATAATGACGCGTGTCAATTTATTAAAAGCGATAAGTCGGCCCCGAAAAAGCAAGTCGAATTCACGGGTGGACCCGTGAACTTGGAAAAAGAGCACTCGGACCTTACCTGCGCTTGGAGGTCGCAGCAGCCTCCTCTGCCCAGATCCGAGTCTCAGATGCGCGCGACGCTTCTTCGTGTTCCCGAAGAAGGAGGAGGCAGAGAGGAGTCCCCGAAAAGGAGACACGTGTTCGCCGCCTTTTTTTCGCCGACTTTTTTTTTGTTTTTGAACCCTCGAATCGATCGACGAGAGAGCGACCTCGCGGCGAAAAAGAAGAGGTCTCCTCTCTCCGGGGACGTCCCGAGGGCAGGCGATGGATAAGACAGATAGCCGGGGGCAGGTATGTGGATAAGAGGCACGGACTACTTATTAGGAGTGACGTCTGGTACCGGACGCGAGGGTTTAGTGTGAACGATGCCCATTCGGCCGGTTCTTTAAGCCTTGTTAGCGCTTAATTCGAACGAGAATAATTAGTCGGATGATATGAGCCGGAGCTCGAGGAGAGAAGGATTGGCTCGTTTAGGAATTAGTGCAACTGGGTCGAAGAGCTTATCTGAAACTAACTTTTGTACAGAACGCTCACCGATAACCTGCTGTAACTCGTACTTTAGCTAATATAATAAGATTGCTAATAACTATTATAATTTTCTATGTATACGAATGTATATACCGGTTTGAAAATAAGCAGCAGGTAAAGTCATCAATTACATCTTGATTATCGGACTTTTGTCTTTCTCAGCTCCTCGGCAGCTCGCGTTGCGCGGCGCGGAACGAGACCTCGGGATAAAAAGTATGTATAAAAAGTCCCGAGGAACGTCGAAAGATGGGCAAGAAACGGCGGCGAGTCCGATTTAATTGCAAGCCGATCTATGATAGATTCCAGCCTCTCGGTTTTTCGGCGTTTCAGCCGCGCGCGCGGCGAATAATTAATTGGCAGATCAGCGCCGTCCGATTCAGGCACCTCCGCGCGCACGCGAACGCCTGGCGGCGCGTTAACGAGATTCAAACGTGCGCGCGCGCGCGTCTTCTTTTTCAAAAAGCGATCTCATTCGTTAGCCGACGAGAGAGAGAGAGAGAGAGAGCCGAGAGAGCGGAGACAAATAAAGGCCTGCCAATTAGCAGTGCTCAGCGTGTCGAGATAATCGACGGCCCCGCGAACCGGAGGGAAATGCAAAACACCTTGTACCCCGGCTTGCTTAGCGCGAGAGGCTCTCTTAATTGTTTTATTGCCCGGCGAATACTTCGGGCATATTTTACGCTCGGGGCGCGATTCGTTTTACTGAAAAGGAGTCTCGGCGGTATGCGTATTCTCGGGGAGTATTAGCGCATTGTGCAATGATTTATTTACCCAATTATACTTGCTTTATACGACGGTTTGTTCTCTTGGCCATGGCGTTCGAGTATTGCCGCCTGGTTCTTAATGAATTACGTAGCCTTTCGGAGTTCGGGGAGTAAGAAATTTACGCTTTATTTGTTAACAAATTGCCTATATAGGTCAAAACAAACGATTTTTAGGCCAAAATTGAAAAATGCAATTAATAATTAATTTTTATATGGTTTAAATAAGCAGTCTAAAATTGATTATCATTTTTATTATTTTTTTAAATTATACCATGATTTTAATAGTAAATTTTTGGAAAAGAAACTTATTGCTTACTTTTCATAGTATACAGTGTCATTAGTCAGAAAAAAACCTGTTGCCTTTGCAGCTTATTCAAACAATTTCAGATATAATAAGCGAAATATTTCGTAACGGATGATAATGGCTCTTGTCGGACATTCGTTAATAAAGCAATTTTCAATTATTTCTCTAGTCTACGGATTCTTTTTCGCCGTGGCGGGGCGGAGATTTATGCAAAGCCTTAATAGTCAATATTTTCTGGGCAAGCCAATTATCATTCGCGACAACGTAGTTTGACGCTAAAACATCCTGACTCCTAAACCCGAGAATCCAATAAGGCGCAGCGACAGTTTATAGGCGCCTCGAGTATTACTATTAACCGGGTTTGCAGAAAAGAAAAAGAAGAGTCGCGAGGAAGGTGGAGGTGGAGGAAGGAGAAACGGAGCCCCAGACTTTGTATTCCAAAAGAGACTGCCAACGGCACCTTCTCATATCCTCCGGAAGAGATTTATGCCCGGACGTCTGAAAAATCAACCTTCTCGTCGTACACGTGCAGGTGTGGGCCCTCAAAACGAGATCTTCGCCCCGCTCGACCTAAAGCCTTCGATTCTTTCTGCAATAAAAAAATTTATTAATACTAAAAGTAATCAGTTTTTGAAATATGCTTTATTTTAATTTTTTACCTTTCTAATAAGTTCGTTGTTTAGTATAGCTGGGAGAAATTAAGGTAGTTGAATAGTAAAACAGAATACTGGAATTATACATCGTATTCGTTAAAAATATTTCATCGTTTTTATCTAAATATTTTATAATGTTTATCATATAGTTTGCTACTCCATGAATTTCTGGTCCGTTAGAATTTATTGGGAAATTAAAGTAATTTTAGAAGTTGTTTTTCAAAAAGGTGATTATGAAGGAAAGCATAGATGAGATATGTAGTAATCAGGTCAGATTAAAATCACATCATATTAAAATTATAATATCCAATTACATTTATTTTAATTACTTTGTGTAATTAAACTTTTTCCCTTTATTTGAAAAACATTATTTTTATTGTACAATTATATTCACGCTTCCTTCCACTTAATGAAATGTATAGATGTCGGCTACCGGAAATCGGACATTTGATCAGACGCATGTTTCCGTTTCCTTCATGATCCAAAACTTTAATTCTATAATTTAAACGTCGAAATAATTAAAATACCTATCTTTTTCATGGTGTTCTGAATGAATGTCGCAATTTGATTGGGAGTCGGAAATTTAGCTGGAGTCGACAACGCTTTTCAGACAATAGGTATTAGAAGTCTGACGCCCACTTTTTGTCCTATTATTACACGCAGATTTATCAAGGTCGATCGTTTATCATGGCTGGACGCTCCAATCAAGAGCTTTTCTGTATTGCTGAGAATAAGAAGCACACCTCATAATAGTGTCCCAAGCACCCTCACCTTACCAATATTGCTAAACATACACGCTTATTTATTATCATTCGGAAAAATTTGTCCGAAGGATAATAATTATAACAATTTTTAATTAATTATACCATTTTCAAAATTTTCAAAAGATTTGTTAAATCTCATTGGTGAAAATTTCGTTAACTTGATACTTTACGTATACAAGGATTTGTTGAAGGATTTACAGGTTAAGGATTTCGGATGCTATTGTGCCTGGTTTTTAGTGAATGAAAAAATGCGGCGTGCTCGTAAAATCTGCCCAATTCAATAGGTACAGTGCCTATTTTATTTGCATAATTTATAGCATTTTATTTGAAAGAAACAATTTCCCTACCTTTTCATATTGAACAATAAAACTCCCGGTAGCAGCTCTACGACGGCACCGCCGCAAAGGCAAAACGAGGCAGTAAGAGTGTGGGGTACAGAGTGTCCAAGAAGGACGAGTACGTAGCTATATAGTCTTGTTTATACGTTGGGTAGGCTGACTTACGAATGGCCGATTAGTCACTGGACAATGGGTGCGAACACCGGCTGCACTCGAAACTAGCTACCGTACGGAAAGCCACATAAGCTGACGCGAGGAGATTGTACTCGGAAACCCGGCAATTAATCACGAAGAATGCGCGCGAGCGCATGCGCCGACCCACCGCCGCGCATGCGCGTCCACCTCCCCCCTCTCTCTTCCGAGGAATAATACGTCATCGAGCTTTCGCTGAATTACTGCCGAGCGTGACTGACGTGACGCGATTGGACACCTGGACGCGTGGCAGCGCCTCTTAAATCTGATCTGTTTATTATCGCGTTTTCGAAAATGCATACATAAGCCGAGCGAGATTACGGTTTCCAAGCGCCGCGAGGAACAACCCAATGGGGCTTTACTTGGAAGGAGGTTATGTATTTTAGAAGATACAGCTGAAAATCACAAGTGTCTTGTCGGTTGTATAGATAAACGTCAAGCATCTGTCTGTGCCTCCTTTGTCTAGTCTCGACACAACGACAGAAAATTAAATGGCCTTTCAAATGCGGAATTTTAAATTCTTTATTTTAACTTTCCTCTCAGTTATTAATGCCTGTTCAATATTAAAATTAAAGTATTCATGTTTTATCAATCTTAAAACTGGTATATTGAACGTTAAGTGTTACAATAGTAATTTAATTTAAAAAAAATGAAATAATTTTACCATTGAAAAGTAAAATACTTTATGCAAATAATTTTCCTCAACTTATAACTCAGGGATGCAAAAAAATTTGAATATTTATGAGGATTAATTTTTGGAAAAGACGATTAAACTTGTAATTCGACAATTCTATTCTTGCACAAATAATAATTTATCAAAGTTATTTAGTAAAATTATGAATTCCCACAAACAAACAATAATTATTTATTATAGAAGACCAAATTAGAATCGTGCAAACTCTCTCTAGATTGTTACATGCACTCATTATAAACTCTTTCAGTGCAGTTCAAGATCTCTAAAGTGTATTTTGTGTACACCAAATATACTCAAATCACAAGAACTTTAATAACATACCCCGACTCGTAAGGCCGCGGCAGCATTATCTAAAAAAAAAGTCGATAACTCCGCATAATGTGCATCTAAACATTCGACAAAACTCGGCGTTTATTTTTATCGATCAGTCGTTAAAAGAACTAGCGCACGAAAGTTCGATTAAAACTTCCATAACTCAATTAAATCATCGAGCCATTAAACTGGTTCGGGCCGCGCGCCGCCGCCGCCGCCGCCGCCGCGCCGCGCAACGAGAATAAAACGGGCGCATAAATATATATCAGGCTTAATTGGAAAATTAACTTTAGCACCACTTAGATCGTTTCGGATGTGTGACTAGCGCGCGCGAGCCGATGATTTAAGCCGGCGATTACGATTATACGGCCGCGCCGGAGATCGAATCGAGAGAGAGAGAGAGAGAGAGAGAGAGAGCCTTAATCAATCAGCCGAATTAATTTCTCCGCGCTTAATAACTCCCCCCGACGCGATAAGATATCCCGGAGCCTAACCCACATTCGCGCGTAAATCTATTCAATATTCCGAGGACGGCGATTCTCTCTCCTTTTGCTCGTATTGCGTATCGATTCGTGCCCGCACGGCGCGCGCTCGTCTTCGAGAGCGGGCCAGTATACGAGAGAGAGCCGAGCGTCAATGAATAATTCCGCGAGATGTTATCGTTAATTACATCGTGCGCCCCGCACTCGAGCTCTCGTGTATAACAATGGAAAAGGCGGCGGCGGCTTTTTTTTTCTTCTCTTTTCGTCGCTCTCCGCGCGCTTGTTTGAAGACACTTTATGAAAGCGCGCTGTGCATAAATTTCGAGGGACTTTGCCAGGAAGCTCTCTCGTGCGGCACCGCTGGGCGGCTGGTAATTGTATGCGTGCCGCGCTTCAATGAGAATATATAGTTTATTAATTTCATCGCCTATCTTGATTTCTTTCTTTAATGCGTAGGTGATAATTGGCTCGTGCCGCGAGATGAATAATATTTGAATTATTCCCGTTTGACACGAAAGTAATTTAAAGCATATAATAAGAGATCGCCCGATGCCGATAAGCCGACTCGAGTAATTAAATAGAAAATTTCTTCGAAAGTACACGGCGACGAGCCGAGAGTGGCGTTGATTTTAGAGGAATCTAATTTACCGGCACTTTTGTGGGCCCAATATGCATTAATCAGTTCAAACGAACTAGTCCTACTGGTACACTGAGAAAAATAATGCAGTAAAGTTTACTATAAATTCTGATAATTGGAGGACAGACTTGAAATATGAAAAAAGTGGCATAAGTTTTGAAAAATTACAATTTTATAGTAAAAATTACCACAATTATGCCAAATTTTACTATAAAAATTGTTATTTTTCCAAGTTTTATGCCACTTTTTTCATATTTAAGTCTGTCCTCCAATTACTAGAATTTATAGGAAACTTTACTGCATTATTTTTCTCAGTGTAGAGATAAGAACAATAAAGGCCAAAAAATACATCGTAGTATAAGATCTATATAAATAATAACCAAATAATCTGCAATCTATTAATAGACTATAATTTCCCCTCCCACACATATAATCTTTATGCCTAATTTATTAGCAATGCTTGGTCATTTTACCAGAATCAGAAATCTGTCCTAAAATTACTAAAAAGAAACATTACATTTAGGCATGGTATTTGATCGGATATTTGGCCAATATTTGGCCAGCAATCTAATAGAATTGGCCAATTTCTATTAAAAAAATGAAATCAAACTCCACTAGGGCGTTCCTCCTTCTCATTCCTAATTACTTCGCACACTCGCTATAAAACTGTCCCCGCGGCCTTTTCCCGGAAAGACAATTAGGATTGTAAAGCCGGCCGAGCTGCGATGACTCTCCGCCGTATACACCCTGAATGAAAAACTACTGGCTGCAGCGGCGGCGGCGGCGGCGGCTCGCTTCGCGGAATCGTCAATATTATTAAGCTACTCGATCATTCAGTTCGCGCCTCTTTTTTCAAATTCCCCGCTGGCGACGAGCGTGCCGTTCGCGCGCACCTCACGTTCGCGCTCGCCGAGAGAGAGGGAGAGAGAGAGAGAGGCGGCCAGATCCGCGAGCGGAGATAGGCGTCGGGGCCCATATCGTCAAGCGCGAACGAGGGGCGCCAAAGTTATATACCCGCCGACGCCTCCGCAATCAAATTACCGGCCGGCTATGCATTATTTATCAGCATAAGCCGGTGCCGATGCTCGCGGGTTTTGTCGCTCTTTTATTTCGTAGCAGTTCTCTCTCTTGGCTCTTGCCGTCTTCATAAAATACAAAGCGCGCTTTTTTCTGTCGAATTCTCCGGAGTTGACGTTTCGAAATGCTTAGCGGCTAAATTATCCTCTCCGATTTGTAGTACGTGATCCGATTGCGTTAATAACACTTGTTCGCGTCATTAAGTTTAAAGCGAGCCTCTTATCGGGGGGAGCGGCTCGAAACGAAGCTAAAATTGCATCTATCTAAAAATCGTTACTCAACTTTATTAAATATTCTAATAACGTATTTACACAGCGTTATTATCTCGTAAAAAAGCCTCGAAATTGCCGGCTATAAACGGGCGACTAATAAACTTCCTTACAAAAGGGGGGCACACAGCACACATCGATTTCTAGATAAGTCGAAGCAGCCCACTTAACACGTCACCGCGACCAATAATTAAGGGCGAAATTTTGCGCCGGGAAAGAACAAAAAAGAACGGGGGAAAAAAAAACGGCGAGAGGTAAGGAAGGAAGTTCGGCGTTAGGTGTTTTACGCCGGCGATTAGTTGTTAAATTTGTGGCTCGGGCTCGCGCGCGCGCGCGGTGCGCGTCGTGTGCTTAGGTTGCATATAGAGACGTGGTTAACTTTCATAGCCCGTGGCTTTCATGACAAGAATAAACGTCGTCGCTGCCGCTGCCACCCGGCACGGGAGGTCGCTCTCTCGGCTCTGACCCTTTTCGCATAGTAAACGAAGCTCTCGCGAACTGCCGCGCTGCGGCGGCGGACGCCGGCTGTATTAGAATTTACGAGGCTCCTCGTTAGAGGGAAAAAAGGAGGCTCGTTTGGCGCTATTACTTTCGTAATGTTCGAAAAGGCCTATTTTCCCCTGGCGGAAGACTTCATTCTCCTCTGCTGTTTGCTCTTTCAGTCGATAAGATTTTATTCTTCGTCGGTTTGCCGCGAGAAATTTAAAAGCAAGTTTTATCGAGTTTTCATTGATTCCGTTCGTCCGACTGTATTATGAAAGATTTTTAAACGAATCTCGAGAATAATGGGCATTTGTCTATAACGAAATGCAGCCAGTCTGGCCTCCGACTTAAAAATCGCGAGCCTTTCTTATTTGGCTCTCCTGTTCCCCATAACTCAGCGGTCCAAAAGCCACGACTCCCTTTCTCGAGGGCTCATCCAACGACATTGGGATTGCGCTCCGGCCGAGCTCGGGTCATAAAACGCTCGTAATGCGCGCCACGGTTGGTCTCTCTCTCTCCCCCTTCGCGCAAAGATGCCTGCACGTATTATGCACGCGGCGGGCCGCGTCATAATTGATTCGCGGAAAGGCTCGTCGCCGATGGGTCCCTCCTCTCTCTCTCTCTCTCGCTGGAAGTCCCTAATGACGGCGCTTATAAGGCCCATCGCGCGCAATAATCGCCTTTTAATGCGCGCTAATGCGGCGCGCAAACCAAGACGTTTAGCTCGCAAAATTTCCGAGGAGCTTTTTGCAACGAGAGCCGCGGAGGAATTCGCGGGGAAATGTCGGGGGCATAACGAGCGGACGGTTTTCAATTTGATGTCTAAGGAGGAGGCTGGCTGCGGATTTTATTGTGATTAGCCGTGGCTTTTTTAGGGAGCGCGTAATGGATTTTGCACGGATTTTGCGAGTTTTGTACAGTAATTTCGTGTGCTTGAGTTGATGATAGAAAGAAAGATAATAAAGATTTCACTTTGCCGTTTTATTATTTAGTTTGCACGATAAAACCATTGGGTTTCTGGATAAAAAAGTTTAAGATCAGAACTTATATACTATTTGTAAAAATTTTAATTTCCGTTCAAGAAACAATAATCATTCATCACAGAAAAGTTAAAAACTGGTTTGTTCATAATAATTAATGTCCTTAAATTTTATGTATTACAAAAAGCTTATTCAAACATTTAACAAGATTCACCGACTTTCGCACTCCTCAATAATCGTCGTTTGCAAATTTCACTCGATTAAGAGAGATCTCATTGCAGCCAAAGCGAGGACAAAAACCTAAAAAGCCCCCAACACTAATCAATCTATCACCCGGCCTGTTCAGGCTCATCGAAATGGCCAACGCGCCGCTAATAATTCGAAAAATCCAAAGAAAGTCCCCGCCGCTGTTTACGAGGGCAAGAACGAAATATCGACTCGTCGCCTCTCGCGCCTCGTCCGTCAGTCACAGCCGCGGCCGGGTATTAAAACTTCGGGGGACCCGAAAAAACGGCCGCCGAGCGCTACTCGTGTCATATCCCCCTCGTTCGCGTCCACGCCCGGGATCAGTCGAATTCCTCGCACGTCTCGGGGACGGCGTGGAATTCGCGCGCCTCTCTCTCTCTCTCTCTTTCCTCGCGTGGCATAACGAGCCACGCGTAATACGTGTGCATATATATCGGGTGACGCGGATTTCCCGGGAAATTCGCAGCGGGTGCAGTCGTGTAAAGTAAGGAGAGCCGCACTCTCCCACGCGGGGGGGCTTTCGTCCCTGTTTCTCGCGGAAATTTTCTACTTCTCAATCTTGGCTTTCGCTGGAGGACCTCTTTTGGGAGGAGGGTCTAGATTTTAGAATCGAAAGTTAACGTTTGCATAGATTTTTACGAATAAAGTAAATTCTACTTGGATCAAGTAAAATTTACTTACCATTAATAAAAAATTTTTTTCAGTGTGTTTATAGTTAAGAAGAGATTGGAATTTTAAGGGAGCTGTTTTGAAACTGCTTAGCAGAATGTATTAAGAAAATAAGTAAAGTAATTAATATTTCATAATAAAGAAACCATGTAAAGATACCAGTGGAAAAATGACATAATTTTTCCTCCTCGCTTGATTAAATAAAAATTTATTAGCAACACTTAATAAAAATAATACGGTCTTATATATACCTCAGCCCGATTCCTTTCACTGCCTTCAACACGCTTTTCAGAGAATGGCCTTTTATTTATTTTGAAAACACGCCCCATAGAAACGAAATTGAAAATGCATCCGTAAGCGATAAAATCAGAAGAAATCTTTACTTGGAAGGCGAACAATTCGCCCCGTGAATAGGATCATAAGTGAGCAATAACAGGGCCGAAGGTATCCCCGCGCAGGTCAAAGAGCAGAGAGCCGAAAAAGAGAAACGAGAGCGTGAAACGAACGCGTGACAGCTCGGCCCTTAACTCCTCGGAGTCAAACCGCATCGGGCCGCCTCATTGTCGCGCGTTAGCCTAACGAGATTACCGGCGCTCTCTCTCTCTCTCTCTCCTCGGGAGGGGAAAATAAATATTTTGAGAGCGCTTTGTCGCAGCGCGTCCGCAGATGCTCGCAGGCTCACGGTCATTGTGCCCGTGTTTCGGCGGCAGATAGCGGCGGCGGCAGATTTCGCGGTTTTTGACTCTGAAAAGCCGGGCTCTCGATTGACACGTCAAGCGGGCTTCTGTTGCCCGCCCAGTAAGGGACTAATGTTGATTTTACGAGGACTTCATGACTCCGCGGTCTGCTCGGGGCTGCCGACGGCTTTTCCCGGCGAGGATAATGGACTCTCGCGTCAGCCTTATACTCGGAGTGCTATGATTTCGACTTTAACGGGTCAGTTTTCCCGGGGCTTTGATCCGCTTCCGGAGTCAGGCAGATATGGGCAGGTGCGCCGGAATGCAGGCGGATTTCGGCTCTCGGTCTCTCGATGTACAGCTGGGTGGTGTGCTGTTGTGGAAATATTTATTCGGCCGAGACGAGCACGTTATTCGGGTGAAAGTGAGTTTTGTTTGGGAGAACTTTTCCAGCTTAATGTCAGCTTTCGAATAAACTGCGCGAAATGATTTTCGATTGGGATTCGAAAAAGTTGAGGTGATTTTTATGAAATTATTTTAAGAACGCGAATTAACGATTCGGAAGCAGGCCTAAACAGTGTAATTCAAGAGCTCCAACTTGATTTTCAAGCCGCACCGTTCCGCCCATAAAACGCTTTTTGATAAGTCGAAGAAAGCCGCGCCGACGCGTAATTCCCCGTGGAAAGGCAGCTGCGCATCAAAAATCCCCGTCACACAATCGCGCATCCGAGCGACGTCGCATTTCAGGGCCGAGAATTATGGCATTTTTAGGTAAAGGAGGCGACGCGCTCGCGGCCGGTAATGGATGCGCGCGCGGCGCAGTTTAAGACGTGTTGCGAGGGGATTGCCGGGCCCCGCCGTGATTTAAGATTCCCGAGCCGAGCCGAGCTGAGATATGTAAACAAGGGCCGCGCCCGACGTGATCGCCATTCCGGATCGGAGCGCGGCGAACTCGGACAGCGCGGACGCGGCTCTGGCCCGTTTCTCGGCGCAAAGCGGCCAACGACGGACGCGGCCGAGGGAATTAGAAATCATTTGGATGTACCGTCATTTTCCGGGAATGATAAGCGAGCGCTTTTCTAGGCGATGGACGAGTTGTAGAGTTTTTTACGGATTTGCATTATGCGCTTTTGGACGCGGAGCTGCAATTTGATTACTGTTCGATACGAATGGAGTTTCACCTTTTAACGTGTTACATATTCATAGTATATTAGCACGGTGAATTTCTGATAAAATTAGAAGAATTAGAACTCTTTTGCTCTGTAGGAAAAAATCATGAATTTTCATTTTCTAAAGTTTAAAATTTTGGGTTCGCGAATAGCTTTACATAAAATAAAAAAGTGCTCACAATAATTCCTCTCTTTAAAAAATGATGGCCGAGTTGTGAAGCATTTAAAAACTGATTTTGATTGGTCGGTGAGGAATAGGCGCGAGAATTTCCTCATTCGTTAGATTTGAATTTTCATAAATATTTGAAACTAAATTAATTAAATTAAAATACTTAAAATAAATGGATCAATATTGTATTTTTAAAATTAGCAGACTATCCTATTGTATGTTTAAATAAAGTATGTATAATCGTGCTGAAAAATTGCGCGTAGAACTTCAAAAAAAGAAAATAGTACGCGCAAAACGCGTTGGATTTTCCTAGTTTGATAAAAGTTACAGTATATGTAAAACTATCATCAGACGATTCATTAATATATATTATAATCGTAATATATTTTACTGGAGTTACTCTTGCTCAACGCATTTCTTCGGTTTGAATAAAAGTCGAAAATCACCACCCAAAGTTAATAAGCAAATGACGAGACTTTCACGAGAATGGAACGAAAAGAAAGCGCAGCAGTCCGAAAAATTTCTCCTCTCAGAGCTCCCATTCACACTTTTACACTGCCGAACTCTCAAGAATGGGAATCGCAATGATTCTCCAATGCCGATCGTCCTTTGGTGTATAAGCAGTGCCGCCGAATCTATACGCAAGCTGCGCATCAATGAGCGCTTTGGGGGAGCGAGTCGCACGCATTATTTACACTGTCCGTCCTCCGCTCATTGTGAAAGGAGCTCGCGCGACTCGTTCCGGGAAAAATGCGATCATTTTCCCGTCCATTTTTCCCATTGAGACTCGCTTCTCTCTCTCGGGACACTCTCCGCCGCGGGGAGAAGTGACTCTCGAGTGCGGCGAGAGCGCATTCAACCGGGGAGGAGGATTAATCTCGCGCGCGGCGTTAAAAAGTCGAGAGAGGGTTCACGCCCCGAACGCCGCGCGCTTTCGTGCGCAGGTACGCGGATAATGGGCTTTTCCCCTTCTGTAACTCGTCTCTTCCCCGGGGGATTACTTAGGCGCGAGAGATTGCGCCTTTCGAGATGATCTCGCGTGCCTTGTGCGTGTCCTTTCGCTCGGTCGCGTCGGTCTTCGTGCGCGCGTTTTTTTGTATCCGAGGAGGCGCCCATTGTGGATTTTGGAGAATGACCGGATTTCACGGCGTGTGCTTCGATTGTCGGAAAATGGACGGGAGTCTGTTGAAAAATAAACGGATTAAAAAGGGGTTTTTTTATTATTTAAATTATTGCCTCACGGGGGAAATCCCATTTAAGAAACTGTTGATATGCTAAATATGAATAATATCTGAAATAAGTATATCTTTAACCATCTATATACTTTAAAAGCATTAGCATTATGTGCATTAGTAAAAATTTAAAGTAAAATTCTATTTTGAAAGAGAGATTGTCGCGATTAGTTAGCAGTATTAAAAGAATTAATTTCTTATAAGCATCAGACTGGAAAAGGGTGCTGCTATATTGACAAGCGGACTAAAAAGAATAGAATGCTTTCTAAAAGTGGTACTAAAAACAAAATAAAATTTTCGTTCAAAGCCCAGCATCTCCCTCCTCCCATAATTCAAAGTTAATACGTTAAAATTAAGCAAAAATGGCTCAAGCATTTATTACGACCTGTAGGTCCCTTAATTTCCTTAATCACCCATCCCGACGTAAGTAGGTTTTAAAGGCTCTCCGCGCGACAGACGCGCCGTCGTCGTCGTCGTCGTCGGAATTTACAAAACTCGTTTGCCTGTGCTAAACAAGAGATTTCGTCCCGCGCAGACGCGAGTTTTCAGCTGCGACCACTGCACGAGAGATCCTTTTATTGGCGCTTCGTTAATGCCGAGCATTTTATACTAACTCAAGTTAACTAGGAAGTTCTGTCGGCGTTGATGATCTTTCCAATCCGTATAGTGGCAGAAAAAAAATTAACGCCGACTTTCCTTGAAATACGATTGTTTTAAACTCCGGAATCTCCCATTATAGAGATCGTAAGGTAAGTTAATGAAAATACAGATTTACGGCTTTGCATAAACGGGAATGACTTTATACTACGATTAAAAAATGACGTTAAAATTTTCACTTCTCTTGGCTCTCCGTAAATTTTCGACAATCACAAAATCGTTACACGAAAACGTCCAAAACGAGCGAAATTTGCAAACGAGAAATTAGCGATACCTTAAGGGCCCACCAAGGTAGTCGGTGTATCCGAGTTTCCCTGTAAACTCGCTACTCCTTACAAGCCCACTACTAGATAAACACGGCAATAGGAGGCAAAAAAAAAAGAAAAAGAGTAAAGAGCCCAAAGCAAATAGCTCCTCACCTCTCTTCCTCGAGCCCAAAAGAACCTCTCGCCACTTCTTGTCCCGATGCACAAACACGCAGCCTCGCTCTCGCGCCGTAAATGCTTCTTTACTGCCCCGGCGCACGGGGGGGAATATTACCCCAACTCTCTCTCTCTCTCTCTCGTCCGCGCGAGGTTGACCACTTACACACGCTCGCGCGCGCGCGCGTACACCTTTTATAGATAATAACTCACTCGGAAATTAGACTGTTTAACACAAAGGCTTTTCATCCGCGATAAATATCTGATCTTCTCTCTCTCGTGCTCGGGTTTTACGCCCTGCCCACTCGGCACGCAGAGGACGGAGGAGAGAGAGAGAGAGCCTCGTCGGGATAATGACCGCGTTTACAACCAATGTCGGATAAGGGGAACGAGCGGCGAGAGAGAGAGAGAGAGAGACCAGCAGAAATAAAGAAACGCTCTACGCCCGGGGATTATCTTTCCGATTCGAGCTTGTATGTGTATTTAGCGCCGACAAGTTGAACATTTTGCCGGATGATTCGGGCTCGAGTTTTACGGCCGGAGCGCCGTAATGTCAAAATTCACGACTCTTGTCCTCGGGAATCCGCTTTTTCGAAGATCCGCTTTTCTAATTCTAGAAGCTGAATCGCTTCTCGGAAGTTGACTGCGGATAATTGAAATATTGATTTTGACACAATTACCACACTTGTCTAAAAATTATGCTCTTAGCGAATAATATTTTAATGTAGAAACTCGTTTGAGACGTCAGTTAATTACCGTCGTTTTCGAGAACAAAAATAAAGATAAAAAGCCCTAATACTGCCTTGTTACATAAATCCAAGCCTGCTTTGTCTCGATTTTTTTCCCTTCCCTTTATTTTTTCGTCTTCCTCGTATTCCGCCTTTATTTCCTTCTCTAGCACCTCGTCCTTCCCGCTCGGCCCGTTTCCACGAAACTGAACCATCGGCTTTTACGATAGCTTTATACGACTGGCGGGGCCGCGCTTAATTAATGAAGCCGCGCGAATGGCGCGAAAGTCGAGATTGACCGCCAAATTTACGTCACCTCCGCTACTCCGCGTCGTTCTTCGACTTTAAAAGCGTTCTTGTTACTCTCCTTTCGTCCTTCCTTCTGCCCCCCTCCCCCACCCCTTTCCTCTCCGCGTCCTGCGAGGAGAGACTCTGCCCATTTTACGGCCGCCTAATAGTCAGGTAAATTAAAACGAACGTCCCGGAATAAAAAGATTGTATTATAACTCGACGATACACGTTAAATTCTTAATTTGTTCGGGTAGGGGGATTTTCGTTCCTCGGGCGCTCATTGGCCTCGCGGTCGTCTGGTTTTCGGCGTTTTATGATCTTACATTCGGCTAACTGAAATCAATTACTCCGCTCTCGAGCTCTCGGGGGCCGTTAAAATTTACGCCGCCTGATCATTTTATCGCGCTGATGAGAGTTTATTGGGCGAGAGCCGTCGTTTCGGTCGCGCTAAAAATTTTGTTTAGGATTAACGTAATACAGCCTACATCTTGTTACCGCGAATTGCTATTGGATAATAGTCGATCTTAAATTTTTACGGGTCGGGTTGCTACTGATTTCTTCATTCCTAAAAGTTAGTTTTATAGTTTTCATGCATTTACATTTACGAAGCATAAAACTTTGGATTTTTAAAAAGTTTATAAAGTATAAAAGATCGAAAAAATTATCATTGCAATATGTTATTTATCGGAAAAAATTTTAATCGCATCTCAGATTTTCTGATTATTTCCATCGAGCTCCACATTGGTATTCTATTTACAAATTGGCCTTTTTAAGAGCCTTCCCAACAATCCCCGTCTGCCTCCATAAAAGCGCACTTACTCTCGCTTTTGATTTTACGCTTAGGGTCCCCATTGATATTTACGTCGCCTCGTCGCGCGGCGCTCCGCGGAGAATCTGCAAGGCCCACGGAGAGAGAGAGAGAGGGAACTCGTCCGCAGGGCAGTGTTCCCTCTGAAAGCGCAAAAGGAACTCTCTCTCGGCGATGCTAAAAAAGAGCGAGAGAGCTCTCGGGGCCCATTTTAAGGCCCCGGGCGCAGTAAATCTCCCGAGGACTCCGGGCCCGAACGTTTACGGGGTTTTTCGGGAATGTTGAACAAACAATTGACGGCTAATAAAGCCGCTTGCGCGGCTCGCCGCGGGGCGCCACGTGGGAAGATATCGGATTAAAAGCCGGACGGGGACCATCACGAGCTCCGGGCTTTGGGCGCGAGCGAGAGGCAATATCGCCTAGGTGAGTTGGCCTATAAATTCCGCGCCTCTCGAAAAACCGAGTCGTCCGCGAGTGGATTTTGTCGAAATTGATTGTCTCGACGCCGCCGCCGCTGCTCCTTTCGACGGAGTTTTTCATTAATTAAGCGGTCATTTTCGTGGCGCGGCGAACGGGTTTGTAAATGGCTCGTTTGTAAGCGACGCTTCCTCGCCAGGGGGATTCGGTGAGAAGCGATTAATCAACCTTTTCGTTCTTTTTTATTAATTATTTCGTGCCCGCGCGCGGATGATCCTTCTTCTTTTTCTGCGAGTTATTTGAATATTGCGTTATTTGTGCGTCACGAGGGGAGCACGTCACACGGATAACTGTTGCGCACCGATGATTAATTAATTAAGGACGGCTCTCCTCTTTTCTCGGACGATTTTGTTTTATATATAGACTGAAAGTGAGCTGAGGAAAATTATTACTTTATCTTCAATTATCATTTAAATTAATATTTTAATGCCGTCGTCGCGGTTATCCAATGTTGCTCGGCGCAATTTATGATTCCGATGATTGTAGTCGAATGTTATTTACAATGTGGCTTAAATAAATTTAAGAACGTAGCTTTTCAACGCTTCTTTATTGCTTTTGAAAAATATTATAATTTAAATTAGGCTTGTGAAATTTTTGCATTATAAATCTTGGACTTTCTTTATGATTAATGTCACTTTCCAGATTACTTGGTATCTAAAAATTGACACAACAAAGTTGTATATTATCCCGTATTCCTGCGGAGATTTTATAAATTCATAGAATTCAAAATTTTAAATTAATGGTCACATTAGGGATTCTTAAATAGGAGATCATATAGATACCTGGAGAAACCAGTCAATTTGACTCATTTGGAGACTATTTCCTGTAAACTAGCCTTCGGTATTTATTCTGATTTATGCGCTTTTAGTTACCTGCGTGAAAATTAAATCGTGTATAAACGAATAAAATAAATTTTCCTTCTCACTTTAGAATGCCGTAACCGATACTCGCTTTTTGATTTCAAATTCTTCACTTTATTAACGCGAATGTTGAACGATTTTTAAGCAGCTTACAAATACATATTATATATATATCTGCTTTATAAATCAGCATTTTACCGCGTTTAATTACTTCACGCGCAAATTACACGTGTTCTCATAAATTACCGTTCGCAGCTTCGGCCGAGCGAAGTTTTACAGGAGAAAGTCCGCGCTTCGAGGTCGCTTTTACGCGACGATTCTTTCTGACGTCACGATATATCGGCGCGCTTTAAAATCTCGAGCCGTCCTCGGCGGCGCGATCGCGGATAATTAAGCACCCGAGCGTAACGACGTTACGAATGCGAGCGATATTTCATTGATAAAATATACTCGCACACTCCCAGCGGAGCAGTCTTTAGCGAGAGCGCAAAACAAAAAGCTCCGCGACTCGCGCGATAATTCTCCGGAAATCCCGACGTCGGCGAATTAACGCGCTTCGTTGCTCGAGGAGCCGCAGATAGCTCTCGGCTTTTCGATACAGTAGGTGTCCGGGGGCAAAAATTGACGGCCGGCATAAAACCGTCGGGTTCATTAAATGCGGAGACGAGATTGTCATAATTTATAATTTAATAACGGTCTAAGAGGCCCATTAAGAGGAGGATAGTTTCCAAAATGCCACCATATTTATTACGACGAGTTTCTGCTTCTTTCCCTCTCTCGCTCTCTGGCCTCTTCCGTGGGCCTCCGCGCTCGTAAAAAATCATAAATAGAGGGAGAGAGATCTAATGATGGCCGCGGGCCGATATCTTGAGCCGGGGCCGGAAATTCCTTCGGCCGCTTGACTTCCAATAATACGATTTATTAATAACTACTGCTTCTCTAATCGATAAGGAAATATTTATCCGTAGAAGAATGTTAGAAGCGAAGTTCTTTGATATTTCATTGATTATTTTGAAAACGTTCCCAGTATTTCTAGTAGGCGTATAAAAATCGATTCTTAATTAAAAAAAAAAAAAAAAGACAGTCGAATTACAAATTAAAGCAAAAGTTCTCGCCTTGTTCTCCGCAGATCCGTAAAACAGCCGTACAGCGGATAAACCTCCGTTAAACAGCCAACGTAAATTTAGCGTCTCAAAGACCCGATGACAAGGTGAGGGTAAGGTGCAGGCGAATATCGATCTCCCCTTGCCGGGAGCATCGGGCAATCGATCCCCCGCAAATTCCCATACGCGCGCGGCGGCTTATTATTACCGGGGTTCGAAAACTGGCGCGGCCGCGATAATAAATGTAGGCGAGGCCATTAGTCGGATTATTAAATTTCTCGCCGCGGCATAAAAGCGCCTCGGTTATATACCTGCGCGCGCGGACGCGATGCGTGGCAGCGCCGGGATTTCGCGTTTAGGCAACCATTAGCCCGAGATTTACGTCGAGTCGTAACTCATCGTACTCATTTGTTCCTCTCTCTCTCTCTCCCTCCCTCCCGCCCCGCTTACCTCCCTCGCGCCTTTCTGCACCAGCAGCCTATCGCTCTCCCGACTCCTTTCGTTTTCGCTCTCGAGGCGCGTTTCTCTCTCCCTTTTCCTTCCTTTTTTCGCGACGAGGCTGTGTCTCGCGTGTGTATAGGACTCGAGCCTTCCAAGGGCTTGTCCGTCTCCGGCGGTGCTGGATCCGATGCCTGGCTTCTGAGCTGAGGAATGAGTTTCTAATTTTGCCCCGATATTCGGTGTTTGGCTGTTTGATAAGAAGCCTAGAAGACACTCGTCTGCCGTAATTGATGGTAATTTTAAAAGTCAAATTTGGAAAAATATTAAAATTACGCACGCTTTTAAAATGCGAATTCGGCAGTTTACGAATCAGTACTTTTAATAAATTATTTATAATTGTTTACCTAATAAACTGCATTCGCACATCAACGCTTATAAAAAGTAAAATTATTCGCAAATTTTCTCACCGAAATAAGAGAGGAATTTTTTCACACTTTTTGAAATCGTGGGCACTTTGCATATTTCGTCGATTCGCCCAGTCCAAAAATTCAAGCCCGCTACTTTGTATTCCCATATCGATTGGAAACATCCGGAGAAACCGAAAATTAGCCTCTCGGCAGCGCTAATTCTGGCAGTATCAACTTTAAAAGACCTCGGCAGCTGCAATAAAAAGCCAAGCCTATCGGCGTCATTAAATCCCCGTTTATACGCGAAATAAGAGAACGAAAATTTTACACCCGAGCGTCCAGACTCATTTCGCGCGGACTAAATTGGTCCCCGCGCCTTCCTTTCCTCCCCCCCCCCCCCCCCCCCCCCC
>UCOM01001798.1:0-34926 GCA_900474385.1 Ormyrus pomaceus
TACTTATTTATTTTGATGTCTACTTTAGAACAAAATTTTAATTGATGATATTTTTCGCTCTTGAATTCATTTTTTATTCGTTTTTCCTTAAGGTGTCCGTCTTGCCCGGGTCTCCCCTAGATGATTTTATTGAACAATAATTCTTGCCATCTTGTGAAAGTACAGTGCCGAAATAGTAGTATAGTCAGTTGTACAGTCTTTTTTATACGTTTAATTTAAGTTTTACAAAATAAATAAACTATGTATTATAGACAAATATTTTAAGTAAATTAAGGAAAAAAAAACGCCCAACGTGGGGCTCGAACCCACGACCCTGAGATTAAGAGTCTCATGCTCTACCGACTGAGCTAGCCGGGCGTGCCGGGTCGTTTTTTAAAACTGGACCACCACCCACACTTCTCATTATCCTATGCGAGGGCTTTAAATTATACACTTACCTGACTGTAGGTCACTTAGGCGTTGTACAACAACTTAAATTGGGTGCTAGCAATGGCCATACTTACAGTAAAGGTACAAATTATGAGGCTTTTAGATCCAATGTATTTCTATTACATTATATTATATAAGATAATCGATGTCGGTACATTTTTGTACCATTTGAAGTGCTTTTTTAAAATACAATGTCGTTTTGATTTTTATTTTTACCACGAATAAAAATTATATTAATAAAAATTCAAGAGAAACTAAAATTATACATATTTGTAGGTGTCTCAAATACATGTCTTTTCATAAGTAATATTATAACTGCACGTTTATAAGTAGATAATTTAGCATATAAACTTATTTTAAATATTTTGCAAAGAAGTTAGAGGTACCCACCCAGGATTTGAACCTTACGCCCTTCGGAATATACAGTTGTTTTCTTTGTGAAGCAGGTGGCGACATCTATTCTATACTTTGCCTATTAAGTCATATAATGGTATAGCAGTGATCAGTGAATGATACGGCTAGTATACAGAAGTAAAATAATGTTCTAGGGTCCTGTCAAAACATAGTAATGCAAAAGAGACATACTTCTGAATTTTGAATTAAAAAATAACCGGTCCGCGATTGTATCAATCGTTCATTTATGGTATTTTGGCCCAGGCACCGTGTGCAGTGCACCGAACTAATTCAATATGGCTGCCACGTCAGACGTCATTTTCTTCACTCCATGTTTCACGTCCCTGTTGTTATGTTGTTTTTCCAACGTATTTTATAGTTAAACATATTGAAATCATTACAGAAAAATTGGTATTAGGCCATGCCCAAAATTTCTATATTTAACTATAAACCCCAAGTTTTATAAAACTTTTCCTCCTTTTTACCAGGAGATATCGATTTAATATTTCTGAATTGCTTTCGAACAATTTTGTTTACGGATTATTTCTATGAAAAATTAAAGTATCTTTTACGAATAATCTACAATTGTTATTTAAATTTACATATATAAGTGAATTAATGAATTTAAAATTGGTTGAATTGTATATGCGACCTAAGTATAAAGCTGCCTTCACAACGATAGTTTTAATGTCTATTATTTCTATCTAAATTTAGTGTTTACAAAGATTTTAAAGTACCTTTCTCTTTAATAAGTATCAAAATCAAGTTTAATTCATCGATCTAATCTAATTCGATTAAATATACAACAAAAAAATAATTTATTCAAGAATCTTCTTATTGTGGAAAAGTTTTATTACTAGCAATAGAAAAGCAGTATGTCATATATATAGTCGTCTCGTCAACTTCATCCCGTATGGACAACAGAGTGCTGGTAATTTTCCACGGTCGCGGACATGCATCTACACATTGTACTTTGGCCAATGAGAACTGTGATTCATGATTTCCTCAAACCTTTGCTCTGCATAAGAGGCGCGAATGCACGAACTGTTTCTAACGATTTTTTTCAAATGGAATTAGTTATTTTAATAAACAAAAGAGTACAAAAATAAATCGATTTTCAATACTTGTTTGTATGTGGTATCACCCACGTACCACGAATTTCGTTCGTCTATTAAAAAACAAAGCATATGTACAACTTGTACACGTAAAAATATTAACAATCAAATCGAATGCGTTTGAATTTTAAATCTTAAATCTTAACATCTGAATGTTTTCGTAAAAAATACTTTCATGAAAGGTGTGTGCCTTGATTCGAAAGAGAAAGAAGGAACATTTTCGGAGAAGATTCATTCGAGAAAGTCACAATATTGTCGAAGGAACGGAGGGGAGTGAGTGCCGTTTCTCGTTACCGCGGTCGGTATATACATATACTAAGCTAATTGTGCGCATGCGTGTCTGACGTTATTATATGTAGGTTCTGCTTCTTCTACGTCATCGAATGCAATATATAAGCCGCCAAATATGCTTATTCTGCGCTTCCTCCCTCTACATTTTAAAATCAAAATTCCCTCGTTTTTTGCGATTAAAGTCTCGTTCACATATACACCACCTTCCTTTCTCACAGATGAATAGCTCGACGTTCTGGATCGACTTCTTGCGAGGGAGAGTGAGTTTCCTGATGTTTTTTATGCTCGATTAACGGAGTGACGAAGAAAAAAGAGCGTTCGAGGTACGGTGCACATAATGGCAATAAAAAAGCTGCGTATTCCGCACTGGATTGTCGCGCGCGTATGTGCACCACGTGGTCACTGATAAGGAAGAAAGAAAGCTATTTGAATTTGGCCCACTTTGTTCGCAATTCAGCCAGCCGATTTCGAATCTCCAGTTCGTAAACACTGAGTTCATTTTTTTGTTTACAAACAAATATAAGCTACATACCGAGCCTGCAAATTTTTAGGTGTTGCAACGAGAGATGGAAACACGTGTGTGTGTGTGTGTGTGTGTGTGTGTGAGATCGCGCGCTTTTATTATTTATCAAACATGCCCGCCTCGTTCTTCAAGAAATGTATAACTTTCAGCAGAATTCTCTCTCGCGTATCAATTAAAACGACGACATTACACACGCCCAGTTTAAACAAAACAGACGAAAAATGCTTATCCGCCGAAAAAATTAACCAAACAAACAAAAGCAGGGAGGAAGAAAGAAATCCACCTGTTTAACCGCCGAAAATACAAATCGCTCCTAAAATGCAGTATAAAAAGGAAGAGAGAGAGAGAGAGAGTTGGTGCGCAGCAGAAGATCGTAAAAGAGAAGCGAGAAAGAGATGGCAGCGCGACAACGAGGTAGTAGGTACACACACACGGCACACCGCACACGTTGACCTCTTTGCTAGCTCTATCCTCGTCTCTCTCTTCCTTTCCTAAATCGATCGTGAGCCAAATAATAGGATTTTTATTTTTGAAATACCTGAACTTGATGGAAGATTTGAAAGAAACCATCGTAGCAAAGTGTGACTTATTAAAGAGAAATCATCGCTTGTCAAAAAAACACTCGTCGACATCGGTTACAAAATTTAAACGGAGCGGCGCGCAAGTACGCCTGTCTTCGTCTGTTCGACACGATTCTCATTGACGCTCACAAACACAACTGGTCCCCTCCCTTCCGTTTGAGTTGCGCGCGCACGAAGAGAGAGGCTTGCTTAAAGTGAATTGGTTTTCAGTTAAAGCAAGGCTTCCATCGGAGGTGTTCACACGTTCGCGTGTATGCATGCGCGACTGAGAGTGTTTTATTTTTCGTGTGAGTGCATCACAAAAATACACGGGACTCCCGGAGAGAAGCAGCTTTATAGAATCAATCTCGATCGCGAATCTGCCGTTTTAACGTGAAAACTGAAAAGTCCTCCTTTTCCCTCTCTCTCTCTCTCTCTGTATACAGACGGGGGGGCACAAGAGAGAGCCACCATTCGTATACATGTAAGTGTATACGAGGCTTACAGGCGTGTAGTTTCGAGGTTAGACCTTAAGAGTAAGGAGGATAAACAAAGGCAGAATGCCGCTGAGTATCGGAGTGAATCTACGGGTGACGGGTCACTGCAATCAGGGCGGACGCAAATACATGGAGGATATGTTCAGCGTCGCGTACCAGCAGTCCTCTAACGACCGGGACTTGGAGTATGCCTTCTTCGGGATCTTCGATGGTCACGGGGGTGGCGAGGCAGCAACCTTCGCCAAGGAGAATCTCATGGACATTATAGTCAAGCAGAAGAATTTCTGGAGCGACAACGACGAGGACGTGCTGAAAGCCATTCGCGACGGATACGTCAACACGCATTACGCGATGTGGCGCGAGCTTGGTGAGAATTATTTTTCTGTTAATGTTTTTTCCTCGAACGCTCCTTAACGACGACACATTGTCGGGAAAAATCTCAGGAGAAAAACGGATTTATCCCGCGTATTTTCCTATCCCCACTACTTCCCGCTTTTAAGTACGTACGTGGGCGAGTTCCTGTGTGTGCACACCTATGTGCTGCTCCGTGCGTCTCTGTCGAATCAACGTGTTGCGCGCTTCGGTTTTCCTCGTCGCGATCGCGCGCGCGCACGCCAACCCGGAGACGGAGAAAGGCCGAGGTAAGGAATAGGATTTAGGTTATGTAACGCGAGACACGGCCGAGAGAGTTACTCCCGTCGGTTTCCTCGCGGGAAATTCAAATTTTTATTTTTTTAAGCTCAATTCTTTCTACATAAATATTGCACGAATGGTTTTCATTTATATATCTTTTAAACATATTAAAGCAGATTTTTTTTACTAATATTTTTTACTTTTAATTATAGTTTAGTCTTTTATTTTTCTAAGCCAAGTGATAAAATAAAATCAGTATTAAAATTATAAAGTTTAATTTGACTATTATACATAAAAAAACAATCCAATTAAAAATAGTTAGAATAATTTTACAAAAAAATTAAAATTAAATCATTTATTATAAACTTTAATTAATTCATTAATATACCATTAACAGTTTAGAAAATTAAAATGTTAATTGTACTTTCTTAAATGTAATCTATAAATTTGGTTCTTCCAATTTTTTTTTATGACAAAATATTTTCTTTTGACAGACAAATGGCCTAGAACAGCATCTGGTTTGCCATCCACTGCTGGAACAACAGCGAGTATTGCATTCATTAGGAAAGGAAAAATATATATTGGACATGTTGGTGATTCAGGTATTATATTAGGATATCAAGAAAAAGGAGATCCTTTATGGAAATCAAAAGCATTGACAAGAGATCACAAGCCCGAGTGTGGAGATGAAATGGCAAGAATTCAAGAATCTGGAGGCAAAGTTGTTAGTAAATCTGGTGTTCCTAGAGTAGTGTGGAATAGACCAAGATTAGGTCATAAAGGTCCTGTTCGAAGGTCTACTCACATAGATGAGATTCCATTTTTAGCTGTGGCTAGATCTTTAGGTAAATGGTAAAAAAATTAAAATTTATTAATTAAAATATATAAATTAAAATATTTTATTTATTATTCTATTAGGTGATCTTTGGAGTTATAATTCTGAACTAAACACCTTTGTGGTCTCACCAGAGCCAGATGTCAAGGTAATAAAGATTGATGTAAAATCACATAGATGTCTTATCTTTGGAACAGATGGATTATGGAATATGCTGACACCACAGTCTGCAGTAGCAATAGTACAAGCTGCTGAAAAACATAATGAAAAGCATCTGATTGCTTCACAGCAAACCGGAAATGGGGTACATTATAAAAAATTTTATATTTTGATAATTCTTTATTTGGAAAACCAAATTAAAAAATATTGAATCTAAAATAATGAGAGACTTTGTAATTGCAGCAAGCAGATGTGCACATGTGGATCAATCCATCCAAAAGTCTTGTTGATCGTGCTCTAGACAGGTGGTCTTCAACAAAATTAAGAGCAGATAATACAAGTGTAGTAACATTAATGCTTGACCCACCTGGACCTACGCATAGTGAGGTAGACACTTTGATTAATAATTTTGTTACAACTTCAAAATTAGTTTTATTTATTTTCCCTGAGAAACCTTATTCTTGCTTTTTAATTATCTTTTTAGATTCTTCTGAGTCAAAAACGGGAACAAATGGCTCGGGCACCGGCACCACCGACTGCACAAAACACTGAAATGAATTCAACAATGAATCAGAATATTCATTATCCCTATTCAAATTCTATTCATAAGCAACATCAACCTAGTCTTTTGGATTCTGGTCCAAATCCCTTCCATAAGACACCTATGACTTCAGCTCCACCCAGCTATTCAGAAGTACAAAAACAACCAGACTCTTCGAATGCTTTTGTTGATGGTGCTGTGAGTTTTCCAAATGATGAAAGCAATACAAGTGATGATAATAGTGAAAACAAATATTCACATTCACCATTGAAAGAAGAAAAAACGTCGAACGAAAGTGTCATTGATCCAGTACAAGAAGAGAGCATTCAGGTGGCAGAAATATCTTCTAGTAATGCTACTGAAGAACACAACAATAGTACAGAAGAAATTGACAATTCTACAGTTTCTGTAGAAGTGGAAACCTTAGTCGTTGAAAGCAGTTTATGCGTAAAAGAAATGTCTATAAATGAAAACAATGATTTAGAAATTGATGAGGAAGCAGCAATATTAGATACGACAAAGTTCGTTCTTGAAAGGGAAAGCTGGCTGCAACAAGTACCTGAAGCTGAGCGGTACCCGGAAGAGGCCGGAAATGTTGATTTGCAACCAATAAAATTTGCGGAACCACAAGGCCCGAGACTCCGCCGAAGTGTTGTACACGAAACAACTAAAAAGTTGTCTACCTCCACTAATTCATCGTCTTCCAGCTTTAGTAGTAGCGCTGTTATGCGTCAAACGTCAACGTGTAATCGAAGACGTCATAGTACGGGAGCACCTTTAAACAGTCAACGACAGCAGCAAAGACAACGGAGATCACTAACACCTAAATCCTCGACGTCTACTGGGGCTACCGTATCTTATTTGTCTAGTAATAATAAATTAAAGCGAGGAACTAAAATAATGTTAGCAGATGATGGATTTGAAGAACCTAGAGTAGGAGTGGGCACAAGGAATAGTTCATTAGTGTCTTCGGACCGTGAGCCTTGTCCAAAGAGAAGAACCAGATCTGAGGATCTGAGAAATCTGCATCAGGATGAAAACAATCCTGCAAATCAAAAAGTTGAACAACAACATAGTAGAATTCGATGGCCAGGATCTGACGCGGCCAGAGCAAGTGAGTTCTAAGTACAGTTTAAATCTTTTCTAATCTATATTTTGTAAAAATTTCTACATAGAACGTAAAAAATAGTAAAAATAGTCATAAAGGGTAGATTTACTTTTATAAATCTATTATTATTTACAATTACGTAATTTCTGCCTTTGAAAACAGATACCAAATTGATTTATTATACATAGACTTCTCTAAAGTATTTTATTAAGTAAATAATGTTAGGCTACTGCAATGTTAGCTTACTTCGACGTAAGGAAGACAGTCATCTTTCTAACAGACTCAGTCTGTTCGTGTTCTGTATAGCATTTCTGATATAAAGATTGTACCATCTAGGGTCCCTTAAAGTTCTCATGTTGGTCCCTTACTCTTTACAATTTATATCAATGATATCGTCAATGCTGCGTATCATTCGAAGGTTTTCCTTCATATTAGGAGAAGCAGAAACTCTTTAAGTCTATTTTGAGTCCTGTAGACGCGTCTCGATTACAAAGAGACCTTTACCAAGTTTCAATTTGGTTATTTGAACATGGTCTTGCTATTAATTTTAATAAATGCCACATGATCTCTTTCCATCGTCGATGGGATATTTGAATTTAATTATTTACTTGGTAGCTTGTCTGTACCTAAAACAGAGAAATTTAAAGATTTAGGGGTTATTCATTAGTCATTCCTTCCCTTCAATGATGTTAAGTGCCTTGAGAGTATTTTTACAAAATACTAATTCTTCCCCACTTTACTTATGCCTCCTTGATAGAATGACCTAATTGTCTCCTACATTTTAGTTCCATTAAAGGGTTTGGTTATCCATCGACTAGTCAAACATATTTTATAAAATATAGTGATCCCAGAAACGATAATTCAGCCTTTGAAAAAATATTCTAATCATTAATTCTGAAAGAATTATATTTTGTATTAAAAATATATTGAGTTTATTGTTTATATATTGAATTATATTACGCGTTTATTTTCTTTTATTTTGCGATATTTGTTATGTTAAAATAAATTTAAAAATATCGATATGCGTATGTGCCAGGGTTTGTGTTACTCCTCGTATTTTCTTTTTTAGACTTGTTGTCTGTTTTTTGTAATTGAAAAATTTTGCCCGCTTGATAAATAAAATAAAAATGTGATTGTTTTGTAATTAATTTTAACATTATTTTCACTTACGTATCTTAATTTGATATTATTATTATTAATTTTAGCTGTTGTAATAAATACGAGTACCAGCGGCATGCAAGAAAGGCGATTATCTTCACCAAATTCATTTAAAAGGCGTAGTCTCGAAAAGAAAGTAACTCCGGTGAAAACAATAAGACGACCCTCAATCAACCGGTCAACAAATAGAATTCAGATGCGAGAAAATTTTTGGTCTGATCAAAATCGAGCGAACCGCACAGGTACAAATTGCACTGGTAGCCGTCGTCAAACAGTCGTTGGTATCATTAGTTCGATGGCAGAATCTGTGTCTGCCTCAACTTCTTCTGCAGTATCGGTACCAAAACGTTGGCTTAGATCAGATACTGTAGCTGCTACACCAATAAAAACATTAAGGTCAAGAAATGTAGAAATTACTGGACAAACATCACCTGTTCAGTCAGCTCAACAGTATAATGTAGTGAAACCAAACAGAATACTCGAGTCGGAGACGACAAAATTGAAACAGCAGGCCAATTCGAGTAGCAATATTTTAACAACGACATCGTCAAATTCGCATGCACCAGGTTAGATTTTTAGATTAGTTATTATGAATAACAATTACCTTTATTTACTCATTTATAAGTAGCATTAATTTTAAATTTGCAAAATTTGCAGTATTAAATGAAAGCTCCGTTTTTTGACAGAAATAAGAACGAAATCAACTGACTGCTCCACAACGCCTTCTACGAGAACGACACCTAATAGGACAAAGCAAAACTGCAATATAACGTCAAACGTTAGCAATAATTCTTCCTGCGTTTCTTTAAATTCATCTACGGGATCAGCAGGCTCTATATCAAAAAGAGTAAAAACACCGTACAATTTAAGTGCAAGGTCATTGTCAACAAGATCTCGTATTAAACGATTTAGTAAGTGAGCAACGAGGCTCGTCACCCCAAAAGCACTAAACTGCTGCTAACATTAAATTTTATAAATAGGACACTTAACTAGGAATTTACAGAGTTTATAGTCACATTAGTAATCTATATTGTAAGGAAAAAATCTATTAAATTTAGGTGAAACTTAATTCCGTTTATTACATTTCTACTTAAAAGTCATAGTATTTGTTTTATAAATCTTTACTAATTTTAAATTCAAATATAAATTATTTATAAGCATATTTTTCTGCTATTGGAATATTTGGTCACTTGAATTTAATAAATTTTTTTAATTTATTATTTTCTGTAATGCGGACGATCATTGATCGTATTGTAGATGTTTCGTTTTTAATTCTTGAGTATAAGTACGCATCGGATGCGCAAATCTATTTTCCTCTTGAAGGATTTCTACGCTCTTCTCTATTTTATTTTTATTATAGACCTGTAAGATATGAGATTCTCTTTTATCGTTAGTAAAACCGTTAAACATTTCAATTTAATTGTGTGACTAAAATTAAATCATGTTTAAAAAAATTAATTTGTTACATTTCGTAAGTTTTCAATGATTAAAATTTTCATCAGATGCATATCATCTAAAAATACTAGATCTTGTTCTGTTATCTTAAACGATAATGACACTTCTTTAAAAAAACATTTACTAATAAAATTAACGGTAAAAAAAGGAAATGAATCCGCATAAGTGTTTTTTATTTAATTATGATAATTTCAATTATGATTATTATCATTGAAATTGCAATTATTAACATTTTAATAGCACTCGATTAATTATAATTTTATGGATCTATTGAGAATGGTGTTACAATCCTAGAAATTTTACGAAATGAAAATCAAATTGATAAGAATTAATCGATTCTGTATTTCAAACGGTTATTTTCTTTTTACGATAAAAGTAGGTGCTTGTTAAATATTCAACAATTAGTACTTTCATATAATTAATGCTATTATTGATCAGTTCATATATAAAAGTCAATTCGATTACTTTAAGTTTACAATCGTAAAAAGATATTTACTTTAAAGTAAATCTTTTCAAACCAATCCCAATCGTTTTTGTGTATTATTATACATTTTCTTCTAATTTTAATACTAAAAAATGAGAAAAATGGTTATTGTGGTTTGAGAAGACAATATCGTCAAAAAATGATCTTTTTAGTATAAGTGAATTGTTTAAAAAGCTACCTGCTTTATTTGATAAATTGCAGTACTTTTACCTAAATTGATGAGTATATATATATATATATATATATTAATATATACATTTCAATTCGAAAAAGAACTGAGGCAGGTTGTAGTAAATGTATAGAAAAATAACGTAAGGTAATTTTGACACTTTAAAAAATAAAAATTTAGATATACGTTATTTATCAAATTGATTCTGAAATTTGGAAATATTTTTTATGTTTGATAAATTACTTCGACACTAGTAAGATTAACAAAGAAACCCAGAAGCGATATGTCATTGAATCCGAAATTTTGAATAAGAAAGCATTTATTTAACTTATGCAGTCACCGTATCTTAACTCGTGTGGACCTTCGCGTGGATATGTGATAAATATATTTCCTTGTATAGATTTCCGATGCGTACATAGTGAAAAGATTTTTTTGCGCACATATAAAACGGGGATAAAAAATATATTATATATAAATATTATATAGCGATGTAAGATTAGAATAAAAAAAATTTCATATGTCTTAACGCTTGTGTAATCAAGTCGAGATGATTGAAATTTTAATTTGGGGGGCACGGATGCTCCAAATATAGATAATGCGTGTATAAATCCGCGAAGAAAGATATATTGTATGTAACTGGCATTTGCCATAAAACTATATTTAGAAAAAGGGTTACAAGAATATTTTTTTAAAAAAACTAAGTTTAAACGCGCGAATAGAGCGAGAAAAAAGTTAAATATATATAAATGTAAGAAGAGCGATAATTATGAGGAATAGAAATGAAAGATGTGCGTAATAGAAAAAATGTGGAAAATAAATGGGTTTGTAGATGCGAATACAAAGCAACTTGTGTGATCAACTAATTAACTTACATACTGTATATTTTAATAAAAAATAAATTGCATCGAAAAACAAGGAAAAAGCAACTTTTTCACCTTAGATTATTAATTTTTCTACCGTTTTGGATTTTATCAGAAAAAAAATTAGTTTAAATTACTTTTTCCTTGATTTTATTCATTGGCTATTTCAGAAAAATTTGGGCTATTATTTTCTGACTTCCCACGTAAATTAGTAAATTTAGTATTTAATATTTATTGAATTATTATATATTATTTTTGTTAAAAAAATCTTTTTATTTTAGAATCCAAATTGCATTTTATTAATGAAGTTAATTTATTGATAAGAGGAAATTTAATATGACGACTATTTATAATAAACGTGTTCATATTTAGAATATAAGTGAAAAAAAATTCATTTTATTACAGACGAGTAAACAAATGATGATGCAATGAATTTATTTCTTAATCATTTTTCAGTATTGAATCGACTGTTAAAACATCTTTGGTAATAATCTTTTTTTCTCGGCATTATTATTTTTCTCAAGTAACTGTTTATAAGTCATTAAAAAATTTTTGGAATTAAAGTTATGCTATTTAATTTGTATATATGTTCGTATAATACATCAAGTAAATTATAAAATAAATTATTTATATTATTTAAAATAGTTAAACATGAAAATTAAAAATTTCAATGAATATTAAATACTGAAATAAATAATGATTACACTACTATCTAAATTAGTATCTTCGAATGTCGTTACTTGCAAACATATATTGCAGATAGCGATAAGTTAAATACAGTGGACCTTCTCAATAAAGCCACGGGCAACGCGGAAAGGGTCTGCCAATATCTCTCAATTGAGCGTGGCGTATGTATAAATATACCAAGGTGCTTAAATCTTCCAGCAGCTCTATATTAAAAGCTCATGCATGAAATTGAAGCTCGAGCCACATCTACGGTGAAACGAGGGTAATATTTACGTCGTAAACCTGGGGCAGTCGATTTATTGAAAGAGCACCCGTGAAATTATTGTTTCATATTAATTTCATATTATTCGTGAAATTATTCTACTTTCATAATAAAAGATTCAATCAAAGTTAGTATTTTGGAAAACTGCAATTTTGACATTATTATAGAGGCTTAAAAAGGGATGTCATTTTAATATATCCGAAAGTTCGGTAAAATTAATTTTGTTTTTAAGGGGATCATGATTTGGGCGTAAAATAATGAATTTACTTTGTGATTAATGCCAATTAATAACAAAAATAATTAGCAGCGAATTTTCGCGATTTTTTGAATTATTTTATTATAGGTAATTTAAATAATAATTGAGAAAGTAGACCTGCTTTGGGTAGACTGTGGTTATCAACCCAAAGGCGTTATTACAGCGCCTACGTTTCTCGTACGAGAAGTAGCGAAGTTGAGAGCAGTTTGCTTGCTCGCTCGTTTCACGACGGGTTAACTTCCGTCATCTAAAGGAGCGCGTAAAGAAGTTACACTTAAATAAATTGAACCGCAGATATTTCATGAATTTTGAAGAAAATTGATTATAGTATTAAATATTGTCAATGATGTAGAAAGATATGCTCGTGTCTGTAGGTCCAAGTTGAACTTGACAGTTTGACAGAGCGGTTAAAAAATGGGTTTGCGTAGTTGCTTGCGTGGCAAGTTCGGCTAGGTGCGCTGCCTCGGGCCGTTGACCTTCGTTAAGGACACAGCCATGTCCCCAGACCGGGTCAGGCTCGACTCTTGCGCTCTCAGAACAGCATGCAGAGCAGGAGGTAGTCTGCAGATCGCTCGCGCGCGAGCAGCCCCGGCACGCGAGCGAGCGCCCGCCGTGGCTCTCATGCTGCCCTAGTTCCAAGTATTTGTTAAAGGCGGTACAATGCTACGGAAGACTCCACCCACCACCTTGACGGAACGTCTTTTTCGCCGCTGAAAACGCGACACAGCGGATCGGAGGCGAGAGTGCGGGCGGATCGCATTCTGTCCCTTTCTCTTTGTAGCTAGTACTCTCATAGAAAGCTCGCCGATGAGCAACCGATACTTCGACGCGGATGATTCAAGTCGCGCTTCGCTCTTTCCGTACGCATAATGCAATCGTTATTTCCGACAATTGAAACCTTCGAATATATATGGTAAAACTTTCTAAAAAGCTGTGTCTTGATTTTTTGTGTAAGCTCTAGAACCTTTTTGCCTTACATATACACTAAAAGGGGTATCAAATTTTCATTTTTCGAGCATTCGTAATCAATTATTTAAAGATTATGCCGGCAAGGTACTGATTAGACTACTATTAGTGCTCATTTTCAAGCACTTATATAAAAATTTCTTTAAACTTTTTTACACATATCCCTGCAGATTATTCTAAAAAAATGTATTTTAATTCTCCAGACCTCAAAACACATTTCAAACATATCTTTAGCAAAACTAACATTTTTACTGTTACAATTAAAGCTTCCACCTGGAGAAAGCAATTATTTTTTAAATTTTATAACTACCTATTATCTTAGAGAAATAAAAGTAAAATGTAATTGTAAGAATAGAATACGAGTCTTCAAGGTACATATGTACAATTTAAACAGAGGGAACAGTACAATAAAAACATTTTTCATTTTTTTCTGACGCGACGTTTCGTCAAATCAAAATACTTCTGCCCTTTTCAAGTCCTATCATTATCAACTAAAATCGGAGAGTGCCGCTAACCTGAAACTAATTAAATATTTAATTATAATGTCAAAAAAGTTACTATAGGTATTTATTATTTAAATGTACAAAATTAAAATTAGAACACGTATGTATGTAATAATACTGATATTATGAATAAAGGAAAAAGAGTAATTATTTGAAAACATATGATAAAAAATACCTATAGTGGATTATATTTATAAAGGGGGTGTAGGTGTCCAACGGAACAAACTATCGAATTAGCTGGTCTTCTCCTTCTTATGCTCTCCTGAGATTAACTAACCTAACGCTAGCACTCCGAAGTTGCAGGAGAACACAAAAGAGGAGGAAAGGCGCGAGTGAGTGGCTCGCGCCAGCTCTAAGCCCCTTGTGCTTGCCTGATATTCGACAAAATGTATTGTCACTTGATTGTCAATCTGCTTTTTACTTGCTGTCGATTCATATTATTATCGGAGCCTCTCGCGGATTGCCAGACTGCTTAAGCGAGATGGGAACGTTGAAGGCCTACTATTGCTGCTTCAGATTAAGGATTCTTTCGAGGCCTAATACTCGGAGGTAAAACTAACTTTTACACTTCCCAAATTTTTCCCACCCTTCTACACTCTTGAAAATGTTTATTCCTTGTACCTATTCATTCTCTTTTCAATCTTTCGTATCAATGAAAAGTATTAGCAAGTTGAGTGGTGTTCGGCATGCAGCTGATTTGATCTAGTTCTTTTTCTATTAGTTCTTTGTAATAGGTTTTGAAGTCTCGAGTGCAAGTTTTGCAAAAATTTTTGTATTTTAAGAAGTTGCAAATAAAAAAAGTGTGACGAGTTTGCTTAGAATGGTCTAGTTTTTTAGCCTCGGCAATAGAATTGATTAACTATCGTGCGGTAGAAGAGGAGTACTCATTATAGTGTCCAGCTCGTTTGTCAATCGCAGGCGGCGCATCAGCGAGCAAAGCGAGCCCAAGCCGCGTGCGCGCGCTGTGTGCACACGCAGACGACGTCGGCGTCGGGGCGGGGTGGGGGAGGGGGGAAAGCGTGGAAATTTCTGCAAAATAGACGAGCCGCCGCTAAGCGGCTTCGGCACGCTGCTGCTCTCCTGCTTCGATATATAACATTTTTCAGGGAAAAACTTGAAATTTCCGCGGATTAGGGAAACGGATGAGCGTTTTTCGGCTCTCTCGACGGGCCGCCTACGTTCCCGACGATCCGTAATGGGCAAATCGGCCGGTCCAATTAGTCGAGTTTTTGAGGAAAAATTGCTAGACTGGCACGAGCGAGCGCTTTCCCGAGAGATGTGCCGCCGCGGAAAACTGCCTGGAAAGCGAGAGTGAGCCGGAGTGCAGCCGCGTTACATAAGTAGGTGCGCAGCGGCAGCACGCGCCTGGGATAATCGAAGCAAGAAGAATCTTTGTCGGCGTGTACACGCACGAGGACGTCTACTATAAGGCCGAGACTCCCCCATGTGCACGATACGGGATCCGCGGATAGTCACACTTGACTAAAGTTACTCGTTCGAACCTTCCAGGAGAACATGTCCACCGAGAGTTTGCTCGATCAAGCAAGTCTGCTCAGCCGATTTATTGTAAAGCTATAATACTTACGTCAGCGTAACGAACACTCTTCTCGCTATGTAACCTTCGCTTCTTACTTTACACATTGTCTACAAACC
The DNA here is from genome assembly GCA_900474385.1 of Ormyrus pomaceus. Taxonomy (NCBI): domain Eukaryota; kingdom Metazoa; phylum Arthropoda; class Insecta; order Hymenoptera; family Ormyridae; genus Ormyrus; species Ormyrus pomaceus. The sequence goes on from UCOM01001798.1 coordinate 15,538, forward strand.
TACTCAAATTTTTCCGAAAAAATCTATCAAAAATAAAATGTCTTAGAAACTCGCTTGCAAATCGAATTATAGATCTTTAAATAATCCACTAACCCAAAGTACTACAATTTCTATCGAAAAATGATTTAAAAGACAAAAAACGAGTATTTAAATTTAAACTATTGCAGATTGCAGATTTATAAAAATTGGATTTCTAAACAATTTAAAGGTTACTTATAAAACTGATATAAACATTTAAACAAAATTTAGTTTATTGAAATGATTGAATTATCGTCGAGAAACGAAAATGCGGGCTTGCAAAATTTCACAGCACGTTTTGCAAGGGTCTGTTCTCCTGATAGGCGAACTTAGTGCGCTCCTCGCGTGACATTGCACCGCGATAAATGCGTGCGGCGGTACTTGCAATCGTCAGCAACCGAAACTGTCCTCCGATTGATTCGAAATGTACAGAATTTTTCAAGTAAAACAATACTCTTACAAAACAACGGCATCTCGGAAATTCTCGCGTGACTCGCTGCCACCCTATCTGATTTCCCGTGGAATGGGCAAGGTTTTCCTCCTCGAGGTTTTTTCTCGCCAATTTTTTTACCGCCGCAAGCGCGTGCACAGGTGCGAGAAAAACAGAGCTTTTGAAGTGAAATTCGAATTATAGGCGCGTTTTAGATGGCGAGTTAATCCGAGAAACGAACGAGTGAGCAGATTGCTCTCAATTTTACTATTATCCGTAAAAGAAACTTGTGCACTGCCTATAAAAGTCTAATCAAGACAGGCCTACTGTTGCATTCTCTTTTGAGCGGATCTTTGTACACTTCCAGGCTTACGCGCTGCGCTCTCTTCTCACTCGTCTCAGTAGCTTGCTTTCTCTTTCTAATTAGACACGTGCACGACTGGCCTCTATACCGCTGCTTGTGTTCTCTCCCGAACGTACGTGACATTCGTAAAAAATTAATACAAAATTAATAAAACACATTTTATTTATTTATACATATTTAAATTCCTACATATTAATAGAACAATTCTATAATCGAAAATCCCTCTGATTTATTAATAAACTTGTTTGTACTTAATGCCGACGTTTCGATAAAACAATTTATCGTCAAAAAAGTCACTCTTGAAAATTTCTCGATAAAACGCATTAATTTTAAAATTTAAAAAAAAAGTCGTCTATCTACAATTATAAATAATAGCTCTGATACTTGATCAAACATTTCGTTATATATGTAAATTTTTTCAAAATTAGAATTTCACTTCCGTCGGATGGCCCAGTGTTTTTTTTTTTTTTTTTTTTTTTGAGAATTTATTGCAGCAGAAGAGATCTCGGTCAAAACGATATAGGTATCGGCGAGGCCGAACTGACGGAGAAGCGCGAGCGCGAGAAAGGCGAGAGAGGCGACGTCAGGCCTTCAAATTGGCGAACTCGCAATCAAGGCGCCATCCGACTCGAAGAAGTGTTTCGCGAACTCGCGCCTAGCACCCGAGCCTCTGAGGGAGTAATAAGCTCCAGTGAGCTGCGTGTTAAAGAGGTCACGGAGAAAGCACCTATCATGCGTATCGAATCGTGCTTTTGTAACACGGCTGACGATATGTATTTTTTTTAAGAATGCTCTCCTTTACAATTTTCATAAAATTTTATGTAGAGGAGCTGAAATAAAATCATTTTTATAATAAACGTTGACGAGTGCGAACGAGTGTTTCTGCGACTGAAACAATAGAATTCTGATTATTTATAAATTCAGTAAATGTAGTTTAGCCATACTATTAACTATAGGAATTAAATTCATAGATATAGACAGCAACTTTCTTCAGTTGAATATTGGGATTGACGTCACTGCATACTCATAGAATAATGGTATTAGTTGGATAAACTTTTTAAACTTAACAAGTACAAGTTCCCAGTATTAAAATATCCAACCTTTAAAGGACCTCATTGAGAGTTTAAGAGTTACGTGACAGAATTGAAAGCTCATTTATCGATTTGATTTTGAAAGGTTATAGAGGAGAGTAAATGAAGAAAATATTCGAGAAGAATTGTTTACCGCAGAAATAACCTTACTTCGCGCTGATCGTCTCGCAGCCATAAGGCAAGTTGAACGAATACACTACGCATGTGTCACGCGCAGTTTAGGACGGACTCAATGCGCAATGGTCTCGAAAGTGCTTCAGTCGCATTAGGATATCATGTTGTTAAAGGAGCCTTCTTACCTGTAATTCACTAAGCACCCGCCTTTAATTCCCGAGCCTTACTTAATTGGTTTAATTGTTTTCCCATCGAAATGCATTTTCTAATGCGTAACGCGTAAAAAGTTTTTATTGCATAAATAATTATTACGATAAATACTGTGTGTAATAAACGAAGAATACGAAAGAGGAAGCGCGAGCTTTGATGTAAAGAAGAATGGTTACACACCATAGCTCGGCATACACGGCGGCCGAGCCCGCAGCTCAGTAGGCAGAATAACCTGTTGAGCAATTTCAGCCTGCTTTGTATCAGGCGAGCAGCAGAGCAAGTTGGCAGCACCGAGTTTTTCTCCCTCCCTCTCTCTCTCTCGCTCTCTCTCTGGCACTCACTCTCGCGGCAGTCGCGGCCTCGGCCGGCCTTCGCTGCCTACATATTTATCATTGCACTCGTTTTTTTTTCCACGCTTTCATCCATTATTATGCCATTATTCGTCTCTTCCGTTATCCTCCCTCCTGAGCTTTATTTCTCCGCGCTGTTTCTTGTCCTTTTCGCCCCTCGATTCTCGAAATTTTCTCAAAAATCGGCCCCCTCTGCTCGTAATCTAATCTAATTAACTTGCTAATCCCAATGCAGACTTAGCGGCGTACCTAATGCCGATTGCTTAGGCCGCTGGACTCGACTCTTGGCGGGAAAAGGGATTTTTTTTGGTATTTTTTTACCACGGCGCACGGAAACCGGCTTAAATAATAAAATATAAAGCTTTCGGAGAAAGCTCGGCCGGTGGTGGGGACTAGGGATTCTCAATGCGGGTCGCGAAAATTCCGGCAGCACGGCGAAGCTTAGGCGAAGGTTGCTGGTTGAGCGCAATTAAATATGTCCGCAGCTCCTGCGTTCATGATTTCGGCAGCTATTTAATAAAAAGTATCCGGGGAACAGGTGAGCCGAGAAGTAAGCTTTCAGCTCTCTAGCTCTCTGTCTCCTTCTACAAGCGGCGCAGCTCGTTCGTCGTGGGTGTCAGCGAGAGCGAGAGAGAGAGAGAGAGAGAAAGAGTGCGCGCGAGGAAAAGAGAGGCAGGCTGCGGGAGCGGGCAGGATAAGCTCGCTCTATACCTAAGCTGATGTCATATACATACGTTGCGGAAGAAGCCCGTCACGAGCTAACGTCTGCCCTGAGAACCGAGGAATCCTTATATTGCGAGCTTTCGACGCTCTAAGCATATCATGCATACGTCATCCGGCAGATTTTTTCGATTTAAAAAAACCTCATTCATTTGTCCAAGGAACATTAAACATTTCTGCATTATATCTTTTAGGGGCCTCATATGCGTATACTTGTTTTCTTACCAGCAGTTTACAATTACGAACAATGAACAAATAATAGGATATAAGGACAAAATTTTTTGTCAGATTATGATAACAGTAAAATTTAAATTGTCCTGACGGGTCTATCTGTACTAAACGTTTACCATTAATTTACAAACACGATATTACACGCTATTGAAAAATATAAAAATATATATTTAGCTAATAAATATGAATATTAGATAAATTTATATTTTTAATAAGCTAAAAAAGCAGCTGTTCTTCGAGAAAAATTTAGTATTGTAGAGTATAATATTTTTAGCCTACAATTGTTGTAAAACTTTAATTGCAATATTTATGAGCGCAATTGATGTTCAAAGTTGTGTAGAACAAGGTTAATAATAAATAAATAAATAGATATTATTTGATGCAGGTATTTTTGAAATGTGATTTTATGCATTTTGAAAATAATGCTGCATATAATAATGATGAAATGGACGGCAAGCCGTAGGAAGTGATAATTATTAGCCGAAAAGCGCTTTCGATCGAATGAGGCCCTCGTTAGTCGTCGATTCTATTGGCGACTTGTCGTTTCCGTTGGTTCGCTTCTCTTTTTCTATTCTTTGCTCGGTCACTCGATTTATTCAACGAGGAAGCGCAGTAAATGGGCTTGCTGTTTTACGAATACTAATTACTCAAGCTCCTTCGACAGTTAAAAACAAAAGTAAAAGTATTAGCAGTCGAACGAAAATAACCGTTTATATTTATCTTTTATGGCTCAGATTCTTACCGATTTCAATACTTGCTTTTAACACTTGAAAATAAAATCAATAATATGCAGTTTATGTTACTAAAAATGATATCAAGAATGTAATGATGTAGTATTTTAGATATACTAGATTGAGTTATTTGTTAGTTTTCAAATGAATGAATGACATGTTTATTGCCTGCTAAATTGCCAGTTCTTTTAATATATATAAATTACTGTACAGTTATGTTTAAGCCTAAAAGATTAATGGTTGGACGGCTTAATTAACCGATATTTTTATGAAAAATAATTCCTGTAATTGTAATAATTGCCAGGTTCAGTGCCTAATGCCTTAGAGAAACGAACAAGAGTGATCGTGTTGGGGCTTAGCAGGGTCTAAAAACTGATTAGAATGGCACATTGCTGTCTCGTTGAGGAAAGGTGGCTTTGATAGGGCTGCGTGAAAAGAGATGTCAGAGAGAGAGAGAGAGAGAGTTCTGTGGCCGGGATAAAGTAGACTTTCCGCGAGCAGTCGCGAGACACATACACCCCTACTCTATATCGTAAGTGGCTGCGGTATTCGGCCAGTCAGATCGATGAGACGCCGTCGTCGCGGCGCCAAAGTAAACGCCCGTCCAACCCTCCCAGCCTTTGCTTTCAATTTTTCTTTCCCTCGACTTTTTTACGCAGGAGCAGCGCACGCACGTTCGGCCGCGCCAGACCGAATTCAATCGTCGAGGATTAAAAATTCCGAGCGACCGAGACGTCGTGGGAAAATAGCTTTCCGACATATCGATAGAAATCCAGACAGGTTATTCGATCAGCTGCCAATTGAGCGATTCCCGGTGGACAAGTGGAAAGCAGCTCGCCCGCGACCTTTAGCAAGAATAGAGCGGCGAACTGATCAGCTTATGCCTGCGACGTGCGAGCGGAGTGAGGCCGTCAGACTCGTAGACGCCGCTCCCGAAATCAAGTCTTTTGCCGTTAATACGATAAGAAACTTTTCCTCCCACGTGAACTTTCGCTCGGGAAAAAAATTGCCGAAATGAGTTTGGCGAGCGAAGAGCGAGGAAAGTTCGCTTGCTCGAGTCGGAGCATAAATTTAATAAGAAATATCCTGCTAAAATAGGAGAAGAAGGGTAAGAAAAAAAAAGAGAACTCATCGCGCAGTCAGCGTCTGATATGTCTATTGAGCGGAACGGAATCAACGTTTTCGGCTCAGCTAGTAAGAAGTTGCCGTTCAATACTCGCACATTGGGCCAGAAAGAGAAAGAGCCAGGGAGGTCATATCGCGACAATATACGCCAAAGTAATTTAGCCCGCCTTGCCCCGAAATTTCTCTCTTAAACTTTGTCCCGCGTGCAATGGCCCTAAATCGCTGTCCGGCACTCTCTCGTGCACACAGGCAAATCAATCGCGACGCGACGACACTCCGGCCGCGAGCTCCGCTTCGTCGGGCGCTCGTGTCGGACTTTTAACGAGCTTGATCGATTTTTTTTCAATTTCCATTTTTGCTCGGGGAAAAATCTCGAAAACTTTATTTTTATCCCCCCCTGCAGCCGAGCTTAAGCGCCTCGATGCTTAAAAGGGGATTTACGATCCGACGACGGCTTTTTTCTCTCCCTCTTGCATTTTCAAAAATACCGCTCTACCAAGGGCTGCCCTTTTTCCTTTATTCAGCTTTAAAGCTCGACCATTATCGACACGAGGGTTCCCACATTTTCGACCTTTCAAGGTTGTATCTCGAACAAGGGATTCGAAGGTTGTTGTTGGGAAGGTTTTTTGACAAATTGAGAAAAAATGAGGATAACTTGATGATTAAGTTGAAATTTCATGCGAGAAATCGATTGCTGATCCAATCCAAAGTTAATATTTCACTGCTTGCGCTTGGAAATTGTGCCAAGTGTCAAAAAAAGGCTGATGTAAAAAGAGAAATGCACGCACGTAAAAGGTTCTTGAGGGAAAAAATAAAAAATGATGATTTTGCACGAGCGGAAAGCAAAAACGTAGACGTGGAAGATATTGATTGTAGGAAGACGCAGGATAAAATTCTGACGTCACGAGCAGCACGCATTTCAAGGAAGGAATAGTTTTCATTGCGGCGGGTTTTGCGTCAGCGTGACAATAACCAAAGGGATTAACGATTTGAGATTTGGGCAAGAGAAAAGGGTGTCCGAGGTCCGGTGCAGGTCGGAGCTGCTCCCCTGGGCGCCGGCCGGGCTTACTTTCTGGAAAAAGGCCCTTCGAAAGGGTGAAGGGTGTGCAGGTGCTCGCGTTCAGGAAGGACTCTGTTGGCGGCTGCGCGGGCGCACTCGCTCCTCCAGGCTGCGACGGCGCTGGTGGGGGAGGCGGCGGCCGCTGCGGAGTCGCCTCCCGCTGGCTGCTCGCGCTCGGCCTCAGAGAGCCGGCAGCCCGCGAACCGCGAGCTGCTCCGCCGCCAAAGCTTCCTCAGCACTCAAGGAGCAGCAGCAGCCCTCCTCCGCCTTTGACACCTGCCCCGACAGCAGTCGAGACAGCAGTCGAGACAGCTCTTCCTCCCGCAGGCGAGTCGCACCCTCGGCCAGTCCCGAGTGCCCGCCGGAACCGAGGTGAGTCAGCTGATTGCGCAATCTAACCCCCTTCGCTCGGGGATGACGGACGGGGGTCCGCATGCGCGACGGCGGCGGCGGCCGGAAAGCCGGCTCCCGCATTGACCGTCGCCTGCAGCCCTTCGAGAGGCTTCTCTCTCTCTCTCTCTCTCTCTCTCTCTAATTGCCGTTCGTCTTTCCCAGCCATGACGAGCCTGGCACCTGCTGCCGAGGGGGGAGGCGGCGCCCCGGAGCAGGCAGCCCAGCAGCAGCCGGCGCCTCAGCAGCATCCGCCCCCGTCGCCCCTCAGCGGATGCTACCTCCTCGTGGTGCTTCCCGAACCCCACACCGCACAACACAAGGATCTCATCCTCAACCGCCTCGCCAAAGGTAACTCTTGCAGCTCCGTATCCGCCGACACGCACCGAAGCCAAAGCAAATCCGAGCGATTTACGATTGGGAGCGATGCGCGACGTAGCAGACTAGTGGTGGCGGCGGCGGCGGCGGCGGCGGCGGCGGCGGCGGCCCGTTAGAGGAGGAAAAAGCCGAATGAATAATGAAATTTCGCAAGCTCCGGAAAGCCATAGCGTGACTTGCTCGCGCGCTCCTCCGGCTAACGGTGCCTGCGTACGTGCGAGCGCACGCTCCGAAAATGACTTTTTTACTTGGAGCCGCGGCTGCCTCTTGTTGCTAGGTGCCTCCTGCCGGTAAACGCCCTGTTCCACCCTGCCTCGCGGTGCGGCTCGTAACCGGGCTCGTTGCGGTCAAGGATAGGCAGTCCTTGCCCCCCGCTCGGGCGAAAAATTTAAATGAAGCCCCCGCGCGCCTCGCGCCTTATCCTGCGAGGCGGCAAGCGAGTCGCGTGTGGCCCGCTCCGCAATGCGCCATTGCCGTTTTTACTCTCTGGCGCGCGCACCGCCACACAAGACGTAACGGCCAATTGTCGGCGTCGCGCTAACAAAAATTAACGATCATCCGCAGCACTCGGCTGCGCGAGTCGCCCCGCTCGATCGGCCCTTTTCGCTCCTCTTCCTCGCGGATCTCGCGGATCTCGCGGATCTCGCGGAGAAAAATCGCGAGTCGCCCAGTTTAAAAGTAGCACGCGACGCGCTCCAGCTCGTGTACAGCAAGTAATCGAAAACGGCGAAGGTCCGCTTATAGGGCCGTCGGCGATTCTATTTCCACTCGCGCCTCTAGAGGTCATCGCCTCTCTCTCTCGCTTTATACTCTCCGAGCCTATAGATAAGGCCTCGTCTTTTCGCCTACCCCCTTCGAGCTTCGCCGAAATTATTTCCGCGGACGATTTACGAGCTATCGATCTCCGCAAGGTAAATGAGCGGGAACGGGAAAGAGAGAGGCGGCTGTAGCTAGATGCGGCATGCGCACGTTACTACCTGCCTACAGCCACGTCCCCGCAGTCCCGGAACGTGCGATCAATAACCCATCCGAGCTCCTTCCGCCGGCGAAGCCGATCTGCAAAGGCCGGACGGGCCCCGTCGGGGGCCAAGGCCCGTATCGGCCCGGTCGCGGCCCCAGAGGGCAGCCCCCCGGAGTAGGCTTCCATCTATCCCTAAAGAGCGGCTCGGAACGCGAGCAGGGAAGCGAGAGAGCCGCGGCCGGAGAGGAGCCATGCGCGAGGCTGCGCGCAGTCGCTTTACTTCGTCAAGTGCGACGAGAGGTCGCGCAGCTGTATGAAGCCAAACGCACGATATCGAACGCAAATTCTACTTCTTCTTCGGCCGCAGACTTCGCGAGCGGCCGAAGCCGGTCTGCCCTGCCCCGGAGAATGGCCCGACTCCGGGCAGAAGCTCCTCTCTCGGCGACCTTGCCTTTCAATTACGCGCCAATCGTCACATTTATTTGTACTCTTAGCCTAGATTAACGCCGCAGAGTTAGGAAGCATCATTAATTGGGAAAGAGCCGAACAATGGAGGCGCGAGATTTATAAATAGGGACGAGAAGAGAATGAAGGAGCCTTCGAAACTCGCAGAATTTCGCCTGCAGAAGCATTCGGAGACGGTGCTAATTTTGAACCGCTCTCGCATCTCTTCCAGTCTCTCCCTCGTTCTTCGAGATATTTCGTTCTTGAACCTGACCCCCACGACGATCACTAGCCCAATGATTGCGCCGAAATCTCGATTCCATTCATTGCCTCGCCGAGCTTCTTTTCATATTTCTTTCTTATTTCCCTTCTTCCCCAACACTCTGCCCAAGTAATTTCCGCGTGAGAAATCTCATTAGAGAATATTGAGCGCGCTTGAATTTTAGTTAGGTCAAGATGAGAAAAGTGGATTAGCGTTTCCTCGAGGGTTAAATATTTAAATAGCGAATTTTACTTAAAGATCTCGTAGTTTTGCTATGATGAACGTTTCGCGTACGATGTCAATTTACTCATTTATAATTGACCATTGGCCAGAGTAGCAGAAATTTTTTATCAGAATCATAAAATGGAACGATGATCCGATTCTCGCTCTATCAAATTTTTTTATCTAAATTTCATTTTTCATTCTTACAATTTTCTGAGCATTTTTATTTTGAAACCGAGCCTTTTTTTCAGCGATCAATCTTTGCGAATCCTTTGTAGAGCTTGAACTAAGGAGAGCGAAGGAGCTGCTGCAGCTCAGCATTTTTTCTTGTCAAGAACATTTTGACCTTATTTTGAGACAAAGGCTCTGCAACATATCTTTCGCACTTGGTCACAAATTGCTATTCAAAGTGATAAAAAAATATAACCTCAGTCCTTTACCGAACAATTATATCGATAGCTGCAGTAGTAAGCGATAATCTAATATAGAATTGGAAATGATTAAAGGACGGGGAATTCTTCCCGCAAAAGGGTAAAGATGCACTAAACGTCTGCACAGAGACGTTGAAAGTGTTAAATCTATACATAGCCGGGACAAACCCAGAACTTCTTACACCCGCCTCTCTCTCTCTCTCTCTCTCTTTCCCTCGCTTCTTTTCGACGTCGTAAAAAAAAGCAAAAGAGAGCTTGAGAAAATCGTAATGCTGCCTCGTAAAATCCAGCACTTTGCGCTGATTAAAGTCAGTCGAGTACATAAGCGCGGTAAAGATTATAACTGTTCTAAAAAGGAGGCTGTAATACATTGTTCGGTGCGGCATTGAGGGTGGATAGAATTGTTTATGGAAAACAGATCGCGTACAAGAGCCGAGATTGGTTGTAGCGAGCGAGCATCGAAGACGCAAAACTCGGCACGGCTTCGGCGTATCACCTTCAGGGCTTCCGATCAATTTGACACAGCACCGAGTGCCTTCTGCGATATACCAATTTAGAGGCTTTAAGAGCCGAGCCCTGGCTGCGTCTTTGTCGCCGCGTCTGCCGCCTCCTTCCACCTGACCTTTCTTTTAGTACTCTGGAAATATTGATTCCACGCCACTTTATTCTCTCTAGCATTCAAATGAAAGATGAAAAAAAGAAAAAGAACTTGTCACGCCATTCGATCGCGAATCGACAATTTATTTTATTCCGTAACGGTTAATAAATAGAAGATTTCGAAGGTCAATTAGCTCGTCCCGGCCCGCGGCAGATGATTTCAGCTCGAGCGGCAAGTGTATCAAGTTTTTCAGATTTTTATTTTTCTCGACAGAATAGGATCCAATGACAAAGATATCGTATAAGTAGGTAGGTGTCGAGTAGTCGAGTCCGAGTCCGAGTCCGAGACAAGAGCGTCTGAACACGTCGATCGATTCGCGGCTGTTTAGGACCACGTGACGGGGGTGCGGTGTTGATGACGTCACCTCTGCCGTCCCTTTCTCGCAATATTTTATCAAGTTAACTTGCCGATTCGCAATACCGCTTGCGTAAAAAAGTATTACAAAGTTTTTTCCGCTTTATCTTCTTACTTTATGAAGCCCTGGAAGCGCCTAGGCCGAGCCAGCCGATATAATATACGATTATAATCGAATGTTTCGATTGATTTCAGGCTTTCTCTCTTGGGACAAAGACAGTTGCCACGTGGACCTGGAAAAGGAATTGCAGGCCTTGGTGGCGCAGGCCCCGGAAGGCGAAGAGGCCAGAAACGGTAAGCCGCCCTCCAAGCTCGCAATCCAAGTGGGAAAAGAATTCGAATTTTCAATTTAAACTTGAATTCCAGGAGAACGTTTAATTCAGTATGCAACGGAGAACCTCGTGACCGAAGTTCTCATCTACCCTCAAAGCAATACGTTACTGCAATGCATTCGAAATCTTCTCGCAAGCTTCACCAAGCACCGACACATCATTCACGCTGGATACACATTCGGAGGCAACGGTTCCTGGATACTGCAGGTGAGTGCCCCGCGAGCAGGAGGCGACGCTGATTTCGCCGGCTTTCATTACACTCTTAATTTCAGGATGGAACCTTCAGTCTCGCTGACTTTTTGGATGCCTTTAGCGAGCACGAGGTGCAACGCGTGCTAAGAGCTTACGAGAACAGCGTTACCGTAGACATTCACTGCGCGGGAGTCGGCGACTGGACGACCTCTCGCCTCTCGAAAGAAGCGTGCACAAGGTGCGTATACGGCTGCGTAAGGCATCGAATCGCGGCCGAAATCTCCCGGGCAGTGCAGACTAACGAGAGAATGACCTTTTTCCAGGGCATGTCGCGTAAGAGTCAATCCCGACGACGTTCTCACGGCTGGCGTGCCAGCCATCACCAGCTTCAGCAACTACATCGGTCAGTATCTGATTGGCCAGACTCTGGATCAGCTGATGGAGCCGTCCGACGTCGTCGGCAACATTCGATTCAGTCATCCGACGCTGTACGTCTTCCCCGGCGGGCAGGGGGACGCCGCCCTCTTCGGCATAAACGGCTTCAACATGCTCGTCGACGGAGGCTTCGCGCGCAAGGCCTGCTTCTGGGACTTTGCGCGACATCTCGACCGCCTCGACGCTGTGCTGGTCACGCGCATCAACAACAGCAACGTCGGTGGCATGTCCAGCGTGCTTCGAAAGAAGAAGGAGACGCACGTCTACCCGCAGATAGGCCACTTCTTTTGCAACCTCGTTGTAAGTATCTTAATTGCCGCGCGTACTGTTGCACGGTAGCACAAAATTATTTCGGCTCTTTACTTTTCAATGTAGGAAAGAAGACACTCGAATTCTCCAGACGGTGACAAAGACGTTGACCCTCTGATCCTGGATCTTACCGACATCGGGCAAGAGATGGTTGTAAACCTGCGTCACATAAATCTTCGTCCACATCCCTGTTACAGAGATCCGGAACCAATAAACTTATATCATAAAGTCGGCCACGGCACCTTAGACATGTACGTTTTAAGTCCAAGCAAGGATAGTCGCGAAGTTCGGGAGTTTTTAGCAAAGTGGAACGCGTCGGATTCCAAGCTTTTTGCTGGCTCCCACAAGAAGGATTCGAATAGCATTTCGTTTCCAGTCCAAAATCTAGTATCGATCTGCGCGATGCTGGTCTGGCAGCCGGCTAATCCCGAAGACACGATCACTCGAATTCTCTTCCCTGGTAGCACGCCGCAGCACAAAATCTTCGAGGGTTTCGAGCGCCTGAAACACTTGGAGTTCCTGAAACATCCGACCTGCACAGCAAAGAGTCTTTCGCCTTCGAACTCGCTCGTAACGCTGAAAGACAAAGCTGCTATTTTGAAGCCAAAGCTGGGCTCGATCGAACGCGAAACAAAGCGGCTCGCGGAAATACGAAGGGAGAAAAAGGACGCTCCGGAAATTAAGGCTGTGAAAAAGGATTCTGTGCTTGACGATGGTGTTGCGAAAATCCCTACGGGTAAGCCAGCAGCTCCGCCGCAAGCGAAAGCAGAATCAAAGGCAAAAAAAGTTGTCGAAAATAAAAAAATTGAGTCCGAATCGAAGGAAAGTAAAATTATCGAGAAGGAGTTAAAGGAGAAAAAAGAAATAAAAAAGATAGAGAAGCCCGAACGTTTCGAGTCCGAAACGAAGAAGACTGATACGGCGAAGGTGGAAACTGAAAAGACTGCTCCTGCTCCTGCAAAGGAATCTAAAACGCAAAAGATCGAAACTAAGAAAAAAGACGCTAAAGACACGATCAAGCCAATCGCTAAACCAAGCAAACCCGAAGGCAGTGCCAAGCCTCCGGCGAAACCGACAGATAAGAAACCTAAACCTACTGCAGAAAAGAAAGATTCCGTCAAGTCATCGCCAACTACGCCAAAGAAATCAATGAATGGCGCAGCAACAAAGTCCGAGATATCAAAAACTGCTGCAAAATCGACAATTAAAATATCTTCAAAGATCTCCTCTGCAACTCCGGCAAAAAGCACCAAAGACGCGAATAATCGCATGGTCGTTGAGCAAAAGAATAACGAACTCTCATCCATGGCAGGTTCAGCTGCTGGCTCGGCTGCTGGAGTAAAGCCTCCCACCAAATCCAAAGCAACCGAGCGAAAACCTATTAGTCGTCGTGCAAAACCGGTTAGTCCGAGCAAGGCGCGTCTCCCGATTAGTCCTGCAAAGTCGACTAGAAGTACACCGACGGCTTCGGTTAAATCTGAGAAGGACGCTGTCATTCGAAAAGTTAAAGGGGGCACTACGGACTCCTCCGCCGTGTCGACGCCTTCCGGTATCGAGCCGGAATCCGCAATTAAACTGATTGACAAAAACTTGACCGAAAAGTCAGAGGACATGTCGCTCGACTCAATTGAAAGTAAAGTCCTGGCTGACTTGAAAGAAGAGCGCGAAGTCGTCGAAGAAATCGAAGCTGTTTTACAAAAGGCTGAAAGAATTGAAGAGGCGCGCAAAGAAGAAAGATTTGAAGGAGACGATGAAATAACAGCAGAAGCTACCGACAAAAAGGAAGAAGATATGACCGAGGAAGACGTTACAGCAGAAATGGACGACGTTCCGAAAAAAATATCGAGAAAGGAAAGTCAAGAACTGACGGAGGAGGATGAGTATTTGATTGTTGAAAAAGAAGAAATTTACACTGAAGATTCGGTGCAGAGCGGCGATGCAGAACAGAAGCATCATCTCGACGAAGCGGACTCGGAAAAAGCAAGAGCTAAAATTGCCAAAGAACCAGAAGTAGCAGAGTCTGAACAAGAAGAGGAAAAAGAATTTGCAGAAGAGAAAAAGGACGAGGTGCCGGAGAAGCAGTTTGATGCTCCAGAGGATCGAGAATCAAGAAAATCCGTTGAATTATCTCCCGAACACAAAGAACTGCTGAAAGAAGAAATGAAACAGATAATCGCATCAGCTGCAGAAGCCGTTCAAAAAACCGAAGAAAAAGATGATTCTGGTAAAAAAGATAGCGAAGATATTACAAAAGAGCCATCTAGTTTAAGCCCCGATAAGTTAGATTCTTCTGCAAAACCAGATCTCGACCAAAAAGAAGTAGTGCCCGAAAAGTTAGAGGAATCTCAGGAACGGATTTCGACTCTAGAATCAGGTGCAACTACAACTGCACCGACTTTACCAGAAGATGAACGCATTCCACTCGACGAAATTAAAGAAGATGTAGATGAGAAGCACGTTGTCGAAGAGGTCAAAGAAAAAGATATTCCTATTAAGCAAAAGGAAGTGGAACCAGAGGTCGTGCCCGTCGTTTCGAAACCAGAAGTTAAGGTATTGGACGTACGATTGCCTACTCATCACGGCATTCCAAGGGACGTTGTTAAAACACCCGACGAAGTTGCTGACCTGCCAGTTCATGAAGAGGTTGATCCGAAACTTTACAGAGTAGATGATTTAGAAAAAGATAAAGATACTAAAGTACCGACAACGTTCCAGGAACAAAAAGACGCTTCTCCCATTGCTCCTCCGGTAAAGGAACAAAAAGATAAAGGAGTATTTAGCTTTTTCGGTAAAGTTGCTGATAAATTTGAAAAGGGTATCGATAAGTTAACAAAGAAAACTAGAAGAGATTCTGCTGATAAAGATGCAGAAGATAAATCGTCGAAATCGAGTTCACCAAAAGAAGCGAAAATTCCAGAAAAAGCTGCTCTTGAAGATGTAGATATTGAGAAAGTATTCCCGAAAATGGGAAAAACTGAAGAAAAACTTGAATCTTTCGAACAAATACAGCCACAAACCAGCGACATAAAAATTGCAGCAATCAAAGAAACAGCTGCTTTCTTACAAGAGGAAATTAAAGAATCCAAGATCGAAAATCTGCAAACAGCGCCTACAGAAGAAACAATTGAAGAAAAACTCAAGCATGAAATTGAAGATATCGAAGAAGTTGAAGCGTTTGTAGAAGAGGCATCGAAGAAATTTAAAAATGTAAAAGACAGTTTGCAGGACTCGTTAGAATCACTCGAAGAGAATATTCTGGATGAAGCAAATAAATTGGCTGACGCAACCAAGGATATTGTACAGGATACTTTAACTGGAGTTGCTGAAAAACTCGTAGATATTAAATCAGACGTAAGTGGCATTGTAGATTCAAAAGAACCAGAAAAAGTTAAATTTATTATTCCCTCGCATGAAGAAGTTGAAATGGAGGATGAAGAATCTGATGGTATTACTAGGGACTTTAAGGAAGCTGTGCGCGATGTCGCCGAGGTTCTTGTCGGTACTGCAGGTATAGCAATTGAAAAAGACGATAAACCCAAGGACGTTGTAGATATTGTAAAAAAAGTAGCTGAAGTGCTAAAAGAAGATGATTTTCTGACAGAAAAGGCTCTTTTTACAGATGAGAGTAAAAAGAAACTCGAAGATGAAGCTTCCAAATCTGCGGCTAAAGATGACGCAATTACTAAAGAAGTTGGCGAGACGGAAGAATCTACACTTAAGAAAGAACTTTCAGCATTGCCTGAAAGTAAAACAGGGGACACTTTACCAGCGCATCACGAAAAAGCACTTGGACTCGAAGTTCACGAAGAGCCTTGTACTAAGGTAGTTGAAGAAAAAGATATTGGTTCTTCTTCTACCAAAGATGTAGAATCAGATAAAGAAGCTGCAAAAAGAATTTGTGAGGATCTTATGAAAGACGATGATATTATTGCGAAGCGAATAATTGAAGTTAAAAGCGATAAACAGGTAGATGTTTTATTAGCAGGTTTAGAAGAAGTATGTGTAAAAGAAGTAGCAAAGCGAGAAGTTCGAGATGAACAAGCTGAGGAGGAAGAAGAAAAAGAAGTACTCGAATCAGAAATAAGTTTTGAGCAAAAACTTTCCCCTGCAAGAGCCGAACTCGTCACTGTAACACCAGGTTCAACGCCAACTTCGCCTAAATTAGCATCGGAATTGGGACTTCCTGAGCTTCCGGAAGAATATAAGAATATATTTAATAAGGATACGAGTTTAGAAAATATTATTCAAGAATTTATTGTGGCAAAAAGCCACAAAGTTACGCCTCAAGTCTTGGAGTATGTAACGATTGTAAAGAGCGTGCCTAAAATAAAAGTAATTAACATAATTCAAGAGATTATTATAAAGTACAAGATTCCTCGTGAAAAAGTTGCAGATAATGTTCAAATTTTAAGAACGTGTGATGATATTTCTTTAGAAAACAGATCCGAAATCGAAAATTACATTATAAATGAATATTTAAATAAAAATAAAAAGATATCGTTAGCAACGATAGACGAAATTTCTAAAAAGAAACTAATCTCAAAACGCGTTGTGATAGAGATCGTTGAAGAAATTATAATGAGGAGAAAGAATTCTAGAGAGTCCGTTTTTGATGTTTCAGATGAATCATATTTTACGATACTGAAAGATTTCTCAGAGAAAGCATCGGAAGCTGATGCAGCGCGCCAAGAAATTCTCGCAGATGCATCAGACATCGCAGAGTCTAAAAAGATGGATGAGAAAAAATTAGATTCCACGATTACTCACGATGCAGCTGACGATCACTTGGTAGAAGGTTTCGTTAATATACCGTCTACAGGCGACGTCGAGGCATTTTTACAACACGAACGGAAAACATCCCAGGAAGATTCAAAGGTTACAGATGATTTTGAGGCAGTAGAACAAGAATACAAAGTGCGCGGGGTACCTTCGGCGTCTCCTGCAGAAAAACCAATTGAACGAAAAGACAAGGAAACAGAAGAGTCGTCGGAAATTAGCGATGTAATTGAAGCGGATGAAAAATTTGTTAAAGAAACCACCGAGAAAGGCATTAAAGAAGAGCACATTGCAGAAAGTCATCTAAAAGATGCTGAAACGCTTATTGAGCAAATTCAAGATGCAGAAGTTTCTGAAGTTTCCGAAGTAGATACTAAAGAAAAATACCTTGACGAAGCGAAAGAAAAAGTGGACATAAAAGACGCTGCCATTGAATTTGAAAAAACATTATCGTCCGGAAAATCAGAAATACTAAGGGGATTACAAGAAAAAATTTCACTCGAAAAATCACACGCAGACGCTACTGGTCGGGCTGATTTAATAGATATTGATCAGCCCACGACTACTGCTGAACAGCAAGAAGATACAGTTCAAGATAGTGATGACGGGGTTGTAAAAAGAATGGTTGTGACTGCGAGTAGCGAAGATGGAGGTCATGAAATTGAAATCTGTCCATCTGGAACAATAACATTTACCAAAACTCCTACGCCCGAAGACTCATTAAAAGATTTGGATCTTAAATCGAGTCCAGAGAAAGATTCGTTACGTACAGTAGGTAGTACACCTGAAAAGGACAGTATGATTTCAGAAAAGTCGGATAGATTAGGCGACAAAATTACACCGGACGATAGTTTGGAAAAGTCTTCTACGGCTCCGTTAGATTTAGATTCAAAAATGGCCCACGAAGACAACAAGCTTATAGACATGAAAGATCAAATTGCAACCGCAATTTCACTTCAAGAAAATGTAAAACCTTCGGTTCTTGTAACTGAGACGGCAAAAACACCAGATTCTCTCTATTCTGAAGACGCATCGCCAGCAGAAAGTGTGTTTTCGAAATCGCCCACTGAAAAGGCTTTCCCTGAATCGAAAGAGTCACTAATGTTGGAAGAGAGTGCGACTCATGAAACGATTACAATGCTTGACGAAGCAAAGCAAAAATCTGAAATATTAACTACTGAAAAAGTAATAGAAAAGGAAATATCGGAGCATGAAAAGTCAGCCACTGTAGAAGGTGCAAAAACTGATTTAGAAAAGTGTGCCGAAAGTGAAGTAAAGGATAAACCTGAATTATCAACTGCAGAAAAAGAACAAAGTAAAAAAATAATATTAGACAAAGAGTCGCCTGTGGATGACTTGAAAGAACCCGTGGCAGTCAAATCTCCAGATGTAGAACAAGACAAATCGAAATCGCCCAGTGTGGAAAAGGAAATAAAGAAAGAGCCTTCTCCCGAAAAATCGTTAATATCCGAGAGAGCGGCGCAGGTTTTAACCGAGTCATTAATTGAAGATGCACATAGATCCAAATCTCCAAGTGTAGAAAGGGAAAGCATAAAGAAAGAAGAGCCATCAAAAGAAATAATTGTCGAAGACATTAAATCTATTGCTACTGACGAGATTTCTATTAAAAAGGAAGGTAGTCCCAAAGCTCCAAGCCCTGAAAAAGAAATAAGCAAAAAAGAAGTAGAATCTCTTGAAACAGCTAAACTTTCAGACGAACACGTCGATAGGAAAGAAGAAGCTCAACGGTCAAAATCTCCAAGTGTTGAAAAAGATACTGACCAAAAACAGGCTACTCCTGACATACAGTCTGATGATGTAAAGCAAGCGGTATCTAGTGAAGCCGGACATAAGTCGAAGTCCCCAAGCCCTGAAAAAGAAGTCACTCAAACAGAACCATCATCTATAAAAATGGTAATAGCTGATGATAAAGTACACGATACTACAGAAATCATTAAACCTCCAAGCGTTGAAAAAGAAATGAGTACAACAGCATCAACACCGCGACAATCAATTACTAGTGATGATGTAAAACATGTAATAACTGAACTTCAAGCTTGGTCTAAATCTTCTAGCGTTGATAAAGAAATTACTGAAAAAGAAATATCTGCCGAACAAAGAGAAAAATCGAAATCTCCTAGCGTTGAAAAAGAAATTAGTAAGCAAGAGATAGCTCAAGAGGAAGAAGCAAAGACGAAATCACCTAGCGTTGAAAAAGAAATTACTAAAAAAGAAATAGCTGAAGAGGAAAAAGAGAGGTCGAAATCTCCCAGCGTCGAAAAAGAAATTAGTAAGAAAGAAATATCTGAACAGGAAAGAGACAAATCAAAATCTCCTAGCTTGGAAAAAGAAATTACTCAGAAAGAAATAGCTGAAGAAGGAGAAAAATCAAAATCTCCTAGCGTTGAAAAAGAAACGAGCAGAAAAGATTCATCAGCAGAAGAAATTCACAAATCGAAATCTCCTAGCGTTGAAAAAGAAATTAGTAAGAAAGAAACATCTGAAGAGGAAAAAGAAAAGTCGAAATCTCCTAGCGTCGAAAAGGAGATTACTAAGAAAGAAACATCTGAAGAGGAAAAAGAAAGGTCGAAATCTCCTAGCGTTGAAAAAGAAACGAGTAGGAAAGATTCACCGGCAGAAGAAATTCAAAAATCGAAATCTCCTAGCGTTGAAAAAGAAATTAGTAAGAAAGAAACATCTGAAGAGGAAAAAGAGAGGTCGAAATCTCCCAGCGTCGAAAAAGATATAAGTAAAAAAGAAATAACTGAAGAAGAAAGAGAAAAGTCGAAATCTCCTAGCGT
>UCOM01001799.1:0-34949 GCA_900474385.1 Ormyrus pomaceus
GGGGGGGGGGGGGGGGGGGGGGGGGGGAGGGCAGTTTTATGCAGGTTTTTTTCCGACAGAGGCGAGGCTTGTTTTCCCCCGGCGGCGACAGGAAAATAGAATCGATTGGCAGTCTAGGGGGCATATGACACGGGTCATCGGCGACAGGTCACGGAAGTCGCGACAAGTTACTCCATTTCCACTCGATTGGCCAAGGAGTGGAGCTGAATTTCGTTGACGCCGAATACCGCAGCGTCTCTTTTAAGAACCTGCCTGAGGCCTATAACTGCTTGCATACTTTTTCGCTTGGATGAGAAAGTTCTCCAGAGCTGATATTATTTGTTGTTCACTTGATTATGCCGTAATGCTACTTTATTTACTGCGGTTGAAAGACTTTTTTTACAATAGAATTAATATTTCTGTAATAGTTAAGCTGATGTATGATGGTATTGATTAGCGCATAAATTATGCATCTATTTAGTCACAAAGATTCTCAAAAGAAAAACTTTATTTACAGATGTTTTCCTAACGTGAAGTTATTTGTGAATATTGAAAATAAGCCAAAAGCGCTTATCCACAGATGTATTAAAAAGTGAAGCTTATTTAAATGTGTCCTTAGAATAAATTTCTCGAACGAGTTATTAAATGTTTAAAAACATATTAACTTGTTCAATTTCCCAGAGATAATTTCATTAGCTAATTACTTTTTATATATAAAAATGTATTTATAACATTTTGAAATTAGTTGACTTTTACTGAAGAAAAATAACAGTAATGTTTTCATCTTGATCTACTACAAATAAACATTCCGACGAAGATAAGACAATTACACGGGAATCACGTGGCAATCGATTTCATGTTGAGAGTATACTTTGAACAAAGTTGGCGCATAACTTTGCGGACAGAGAGAAAGAGAGAAGAGAGAAAGAGAGAGAGAGAGAGAAATAAGGTAGTACAGCAGTACTTACAGTACGTCGCTGGAAAAAAGAACATAAAAGGGTTAGATGAAAAAAATGAAAGAGTACGAGAGGGGGGCAGAGCGAGAGAGGAATAGTAGAAAAAAGGAATTCCAAGGCACGTGGGAAATCGTTGGCAAACGTGGCTTGAGGCACAACACAAAAGAAACCCATTTCCATGCATCCGTAAGGGACGCAGTTCGCTTTCTCTGCTTCTCTCTCTTCCTCTCTAAAGATTTGACACTCCCTGTTTGAATCTCTTACGAAAAAGCTTGTGCGAATTTCTGTCTTAAAATTTTTTTCAGAAATCATTTCAAAATTTTTAATTTGAAATACTTTCTTTCGAATAGTAAGCTTTAAAAGATTTTAAAACTTGATCTTGGATTTTCATATAGAAAATCTTGCAAGCTTTTACGTAATAAGTCACAGCTGAGATTTGTTACTACTCTTATTTTTGTGAATTATGATTCCTAGAGGAAACCGTGACAAGGATAAAAAGGAGAAACTGCAATTTTAATGTGACTCTTTCGGCTTCTGGAGATTCAAAACGAATGACTTCATGTAAACTTATAATATCAAATACATGTATACTCGTTTTCTTTTAAAAAATTTTATTTCACTAATCCAAAATTTCATCGTTTTGTGATTTAAGTTCAGCTAATGCCAAATGTCGTGCTTCCTGAAGCAGCAAAGGAGTGCAAATAAATAGATAGATCAATCGACTTTTAGCGTACGCTAAATATATATGTCCTCTCGGATTAAAGAACCGTCGAAAGGAAAAAAGGGGAGGGGCCACTGAGCGAGTATATCAAAATGCCATCTGCTCAATGCACTGGAACCGCGTCGCGTCCAAGTCGGCCGTCGCGAAACTCAATTTTCGCAGCCATATTTCTGCGAGCAACGGCGGGCTTCGGCTGGCTTCATCCCCGGGCGCCTTTGCACATGTAGCAAAGCCTCGAAATCAAACAGATACATCTAGATAAATGCGGCGAAACGTGCCAGGACCTCCTACCCCGACTCCTCTGCCTCTCTGCTCTTTGTCGATGTCTCTGACCGGAGCCGAGTTTTCGCGTGTGAGTGCGCTGTAACGAATCGCTAGTCAAAATCTGCTGTTTGGCAAAGGAACACCGTTATGCCTACAGAGATGATTTAGGAAAGGAAGATCTTGAGCGGTGAACCTTGATTGGACTGTGTAAATTTAAGAAGGTCGTAAAGTGAAGAAATTAGCGTTTTTTGTAGATTTCATTGGCTGTTAGTACATTGTGAAAGTTAAAATTTTTGACTGTATTTTAAATAAAATGATTTTTACTTTAGTGACTGACAAAGCATGCGAATTTCATTTCTTTTTATGGAGATCATTCAATACAAAATTCAAAGAAGTCGTATTTCCTATGGCATTTACTAAAACTAGATTTTATATAAACAAACTTCATACTTTTATTTAGAATTTTTGATAAAGTTTTATAGGTCTATCAAAAATACTCACCCAAGTTTATTTTTCATGAAAATAGAGATAATCTCCTCCGCAAAAATAAAAACGTTTAGTTTTTCGTAAAAATAAATATCACCTCAATTTTTATATAGTTTTCTGAATAACGTTTCTAACATTATTTTTAAAATAGCATTATATAAATTAATAAGAGTAATAACTGTATTACTGCAGTATTTCATAAAAAGCCTTTCAAAAAAATTCAGACAGTATGCAGCAGACATAAAATAGAAATAGTTCCACGATCTATGAAATGTAAAATAATTATTTCACAAACTTTCGCTAAAAAATTTTTAACAAAAGAACTCGCCTAAAAAAATTATGTAACAAGCATCATCCGTATAGTTTTCATACGTACAACCGTAAAAAAGTTAAAAACAAATGGAAATAAAAGGCTCTCGCCATCGGACGAAATATTTTAATGACGAAAAC
Organism: Ormyrus pomaceus; assembly: GCA_900474385.1. Taxonomy (NCBI): domain Eukaryota; kingdom Metazoa; phylum Arthropoda; class Insecta; order Hymenoptera; family Ormyridae; genus Ormyrus; species Ormyrus pomaceus. The sequence continues at coordinate 2,857 of UCOM01001799.1, forward strand.
GTGTCGCCGAGCCGGGCACTGTTTGCTCAACTTCGCGAAATAATAGAAAAAAGGAAGGAAAATCGGCCGGCAAATCAAACAAATTGGAAAATTTGAATTCCGCTCAAACAGAGAAGGTTCGCTGGTATATAAAAAAGTGGGCAGGGAGGCATCAAAAACTACGTCGGAACGTCGCCGTAAAAAGTTTGTCAGCTCGTTATATTCGTGGGTACAAGTGCCGCTGTATAAACAATACAGTCGGGGGAAAAGCTCGACGGGTCGCTTAGAACGACTCCACGCAGCCACTAACTTTTTTCGGGAATTGAATAACGACGGCGGTCGTCGTTCCGCTCCGCGAATGCGGAAAAACTCGGCGCTTTTAGTAGCCCTTTTTCAAGTATTTCCGAAGGCAGCAGCCAACGAAAATAAACATGAGAAATAATAAAATTTCGCTGTTTATTATCCACTAAAGTTTGACTTGCATGCAAAAACATCCTCGCTGGATTCGATCGTTCTCTGGCCGAATTAAAATTACTTGCACGATTTATAAAGGTTTAATTTCGTAATAAAATTATGCTGACGGAAAGAGCTTCATTTGAAAATGATTGATATTGGCGAAACAATTTTTGCAAGCGATTGCAGGTGACTTTCGATAAATATCATTTTAAAAATATTTGCTGCGCCGTGTTTGTTTTATATGTTGTTGTTATACATGTTTAATCAAATTTCAGTGACTGTTGTATGTGAGAAGCAAACAACGTTTGATCGTATCAGCAAGCAAACGTCATTTTTACGCTTCATTAAAGAGAATGCTCTTTTGCCACTTTTCGCGAATCGTCATTTTGCGGGAGATTTCGGCAGAGTGCGATTTTTATTTATATTTAACAATTTTTATATTTAGTAATTTAATAAATAAATAAAACTTTGAAAATTTTATGTGCACTCTTTCGCGCTAAAGCAAACATTCGGAGAGGTATAAAACCTACTGTTTAATGCTTACTGAAAGATGATATGTACTGGTATTCTGGAAGTGAATATTAAGATGAATTTTAACGATGTAACTAAAGCGTTTTATTGCTTAGAGGTGCACAAGTCTGGCGACTACTGTGATGTAGCTTTCTGTAATTAAACGAGAGAACGCAGACCGACTCAGCATACACAATGTAATGCAAAACAAACTTCATAGTAATCTTGATACTAAACTTGATACTTTAGTGTTATTTAACTACTTGTTATTTTAAAGCTTTTAAAATATTGGCTGAATTAAATTAAAAGTAAAACTGATAACAAAGACAACGAGATCATAATAAATTTTAGAAGGGTATTGACTTTCATCTCATACTTTTATTCCTAACTATAAATAGAATAATTACAATCTCACGCAATAATTGTATTCTTTATTAAACTCCAATGCAGAAGAAAAGAAGCGTGATTCTAAAAAACTAAGAAAATTCTTAACACTTTCTCGAAAAGTTCTAAAAGTTCTAAACGCGTGTCGCAATCTTCAGCGCAAGTAGTCATACCCGACTCTGCGTCACAGCCCTTGATACTTACAAATAACCCGATATGTTCGTCTTAATGCTCGGCGCAGCTCCAGCTTGCGATCGCACTTGATAGGTCATTTACTCTCTCTCTCTCTCCCCCTCTCCCTCCGCTAAGTAATGCCTTAATTCGGGAAAGTGCCCTTCCCTTTTGCATTCTCGGGATGATGTTGACGAAGCACTTTCGGGGCGCGTGTGCACGAGCTCGTGCGTGGTGGCGCTGCAGTCGCCTTGTTCGATCTGCCCCTAATGTTTTTGTTTTGATTTTTCTGCCCCGATCCCCGGTTATTGCGTGATTTGACTGCGTATTGAGTCGATATAAACGGACTGCGGCTATTTTTCTCGCTTTACGGCGGGCTGCGATTGGCTGGTACTTGATCGAAGCTTTTCCATTAGTTTTTTCGAGCCGTTTTTTAGGTCTTCGTCGAGTTTAATATTTTCGCCGAATAACCAGTAGTAATTTATTGCTTCAGCTTGATAATCCGTTGAGCAATTTTGATTGAATAAAAGACGATACAGTTAATAAATTAAAAAAAGGTTCACAGCTTTATTTAGGTAGATTTAATTATTAAATTATAAGCTGATCGCTTATAATTTATTCAGTTTTCATCAATTATTTAGAAAAGAAATTATTGCGTTAAAGGCGATTCAAAATTAAAGAGCACATGCACAAACTATGGAGATTGAATACTTTATCAAATACAGTTTTAATTAAGTATGAACTTTCATTTTTTTACCACATCACCCATAAGCTCACCTGCAAATGTAAAAATCGAAAAAAGAAGATAAATTTCCAGCCCAAAATCGTCGACAGGCTGATAAACGCATCATTGAGTCGGAGGTTACGGAGCAGCGATACATCGATACAATTTTTCGCGCGAACTGGCACGTCGGTCTCCCCGACTCTAATCGGAGCTGAATTTTCACTTCAGAAGACGATAAAAGAGAGCGCGGGGCGCTCGCCTCCTCCTCGGATATATTTATTTCGCAGTAAATCCGCGCCGTTGCTCTTCGACGACTTGCGCGTCAATCGTTTTACTAGGTGAGCGCGCGGCACTTTCCTCCCTCCGCTATACGAGAATCTCGCCAGTTTCGGCTCGCACTTTTACTTCTCCGCTTGCTCGCACATTACAGGCGTTGGGTAAAAAGCGCGCGTACTCCCTGTAGGGAGGAAAGATTTGACTTCCGAGCTTTATTTTATGAGCATCCGAGGGTTTTTAGCTAAATAGATTCTGTGGTTTTACTTTTTGAAAACTGAGCAAATTTTTATCTGCAGTCGTCGAGCTGTAAAAGGAATTTGCTCCAAGGTATGTGAAAGTAGAAGAAAATTAAAAGGGCTTGTACTTAACAAATTTTTTATGTTGCAGCTCGTATTCTTGAATCTGTCAGAAAATATATATATATATAATAAATATTATTAATTTAATTTATAATATGAATTTGATAATCGTTTAATTATTAATTATATTACGAACGCTTTAAAAATATAGTTTCTAAAGTTGCTGCCAACGACAGTTAATGAAAACTTGTAGCAATTCGTTGAAAATTATTAATTAAACATACACTCTAACAAACTTAGTTTCAAATTTATGTAGGTGTGTTCGATTCAGAGTAAAGTTTCTACAACTGTTGCGCCAATTAAATACAAAATCGAATGTTCTTCTTAATATTATAAATAAACATTAAAAATTTCACCTCGAACCACATAGCGCGCGTAAGTGATGAAAAATCGTGTTAAACCGTAATCTTGAAAAATGCCCTATCCATCAACTCGATCCGGCTAATGCATCTCCAGTGCAGCAGCAGCTTTGAAGCGGAGCGCGGAAACACTTGGGGAGTTAACGCGGCGAGCAGGCAACTTTTAATAGTCGGGCAGCCGCAAATTGCGCGCGCAGCGCGAGAGCAGATCAAAAACCGAGCGGCGAGCGCGTCCTGTTATTTCGGCTGCGCGATTCCTCCTCTGGAGTGGCTGCCGCCTCGTCGACGCCGGGCTATTTCGACCAGGCGATTCATTCCCCCCCGTTCATCTTTCGTATATTTCCTTTCGGAGCTTCCCGCGATTGGGGAGCTTTTTTTTACAAAATAGTACTCGATTTTCTTTTTTTTTTAAAGTATCGTTTTTATCTTTGATGTGATAAAGAATTTAGAATTTATAGCATTCAAGGGAGTAATAAGTGAGAAGGTTAGACTTAATCATATGTTTGCACGCTGTCTGACTAAACCTAGTGTGCGTCTACTTAACTCTGACTCTTGGGTATATTGACTGGAATTTGTAGTGCTTAATTTTTTCTTTTTTAAATTTTTTACGAACAATTATTAAACTTTAATCAATCGTGCCACGCTGTCCTCATTTACTCGAAGCTGCAAACCATCCTTGAAAGTCGCTGCTTTATAATAGTGGCGCTCAGGGCACAAAGCAGTCTTGTACTTGCCTACTACATATTTGTGTATATACGTATATAAGGTTAAATATCAGATTACGTATTTAGGACGTAATGGCGTCTAACTTATAGGCAATGCAATTTGAAACCATTTATTTATTTTCGATATTACATTTTGGATATTATGAACTACAACTTATTAATTTTCGCATAAAAATTTGTTTATGTTAAAAATAATAGGTGGAATCAAAATAGTTTTTTGGAAATTCAAAGTTTTCCGATCTTTGTTAGACCACAAATTAGATCCAAATTTCTTTTAAAATCCCAAAAGAGAATAACAGAATATTTGACAAGAAACTATTGATAAAATCGGTTTTTATAAAGTATAAATATAGTTGAGAAAAATATTATAATTTAGTCTCAGGATATACTTCCTTATTGATAAAAAGAAGAACGGAAATCTAAAATTATCTTGAAACCTATTTAAATACGATTATTTGGAAACTGTTTTAGTTCAAAGTATAAAGCCAATATTTAATAACAATTAAAACCAGAAAGTGGAATAATACAGTCGAAATCATCAAGTATTATCCTCTTACGATGTATAATAGTACGATAATGACTGTACAATGTAGTAAGGGAGAAATTTATGAAAGCTGATTAGAGGTAAAATACACGATATACATTGTGATTCGACTACTCGTTAAACGAGCTTATCCTAATTGCTGTTCTCGAGGAAGCAGAGTAATTGGGTGGAAGAGAAGCCGAGAGAAAGAGCGGGAGAAGCGGCGAAGGCTGCTGTTTCTGCCACTGTCGCTAAAGCTAAAAGCTCGGCGAAAGAAGCGTGAAGCAGAAATGAAAGGTTAAAAAGATAAATGCTAAATGCCTCGATAAAACGCCGGATTTAAAAACCACCGGTTCATCTAGAAAAACGGATTTCATTTGGATTATTCGCCTCATCCGAAAGTACCTCAGCCTAGTCGTTATCTCTCTTAAGCAAAGCTTATATTTTACCCGGCTTTCCTTCTGTCTCTGAAGATGAAGAAAATTCGCTTTTAGCATTAATTCGCAACGGCATAAATAAGCGCTTTACTCGGAAGAGCGTCAAAAAGAAAGCGCAGAATCGTACTTGATGTGAAGTATCAGTGCTTGACTCTTTCATCAGGATTTTAATTACTGTTGCATTTTTCTTTTCAACGCGACTGCGGTTTGCATAACATAACGTTCTTTTGCTTTTGCTATGATTAAGATTTTAGATTAATATCAAAATTATTTAAAATGAATGAACTCAGCTCTGAAAGTTAATTAATTTATAATCGGCGTTTGCTTTATACAAACTTTTTTTTATGGATTATTTAAAAAAAAAATCTTTAATAAAAAAAAATCTTTTTAATTACCATTTATAATTCATGACATGGAATAAAACTAAAAGAAATTATTGAAACTGAAGCCTGCTTTATTTGACATATATTTTATACTTGCCGCATTTCTGTTCTTCGAAGCAAACACTCGAAAACTTAACTCTTACAGTCAACAGTATAGTATAGAAGAGCAGCCACCTCTCTATCTCTATTTCGCTCCTCCTCTCGATCCTTTGCTGATAGTTCGAAACTATCAAAACAATAGTTCCCAGGAGAAGTGAGTAATAGATGAGTTGCGCTGCTATGCCGCAATGTCCACCTGCATTGTCCAGGTAATGCAAGCCAGATTGAAGTTTACTAACTGCAAAGAGAATTAAACGGAACCGGAGAGGCGCCAATGCATTTATCGTTACTCCCCCGTGACTATTTTCACTACTGTATTTTCAATGCCTCCGTCTATATAGAGTCGCTTGTAGTAAGAGTCGAACTTCCTAATTTCTAATTTATTTAAGAGCTTTCTAAATTCTGTAGCATTGCTTTATCATTTCGTTTTATAATTAAAACATATTTGACAAGATCAAATGTATACGTGGCTGATGTTTCATTTATAATTTTTTTCATTTATCACTCATGAAAATTTTATGTGATTATTTGGATTGTTTAACAAGGCGCCGCTCATCAAAATAAATAAATAATTAAACTAAATCAGAGCAGATGATGCAGATTAACTCGTTGTTCGACTATTAATTGTTTCATTATTCCAATATTGGTTACTGCACACAATGTAACAGTTATGACATTCTGACCAAAAAATGACACCGATCCAATTTTCCACTGATCAAATCCCCTATCTTACCATAACAATCGAATCGTCGAACGCAACGTCGACCTCGAGCTCCGAACTTGGACAAAACATCGAAGGCAGCCAGTCACAAAACACATCCCTGTCTCTCCATCCAATAAACTACAATAAACCCTCTCCGGTGAAAAGTCGAATTAAAAGCTCGGGCAAAAAGATCGGAGCATCGGCAACAATGAAAGCTCAGCGGCGCGTGTCAGAAGAAGAGAGAGAGAGAGAGAGAGAGAAAGATCGATTCGATGCCTCGCGCGTTTTTTCGATTACCTCGCTTTGGCCTTCGCCCTTTTCCCGAGAACAACAATCATCGCTGGATGACATTGTGCATGTCTGAGTGGTGCAGCCTTGATGTGCGTCACGCCGATGTAAAATGCAGCCGCTGTTTGCGTTCTGATTGAACACATTGTGCGGCCCGAAATTGACATCCAAACTGCGCGCTCGCGCTTTTGTCTCGTTCTCCTCGAATCCGCTTCCCCGGACTGCCAAAACTCGCGCTCTCTCTCTCTCTCTGTCTCTCCCTTTCTCTATCTCTCTCTCTTTCTCTCTCTCTCTCTCTCTCTCTCTGTCCTTCCCAGCTTTCGAGGCCAGCAACGCGACCACCGGAAAGAGGGCTTATGTGTGCCTTTCAGTAGATAGAGAGCTTGCGAGGAGGGAACCCGGCTGTAGGTTAAAATAAATGATTCCAGCCTGTGTTTGCGCTTTTTCCCTTGATTTATGGAAGGGTCCTAATTTTCAATAACAACTAGAGTTTTTCTTTGAATTTTTAAATAATAATGAAATTGATTATTTAGAATAGTAATACATTCCTCGTGAAATTCACCGTGCTGTAAATTATACAGCCACAAAAGAAGCGGAGCTTGATTTAGGAGTTTTAAATAATACAAAGGAAAAAACCAAAAAAAAAGATAAGAGAATGAGTAATAAAGAACTCAGTGCGTCGTATGATAGAAAGGCGAAATAAAACGGAAAAGAGAGCAGAAAGCAAAAGAGCGCGAGAGCAAAAGAAGCCGGAAAAGACGAAGGGGGATAAAAATCTCGAACAGAGAAACGAGAATCGGGCCACCGTTTCAGTTCCTCGTTTATCCTGATTCGTCCAGAAAAATCGCCAGCGTCACTTCCTGTGAAAGGAATCGACGGAAACGCTCGTCGTAAGGACGCCAGGGGTTATCAGTAATTCTGCGAAAGTTTGCTGCAGCACGGAGCCAAGATTTTGCTTTGAATCGTGTCCAGTTTCTTCAGTCTTACAGTTTTCTTCGAATAAACAGGCTGATTAACGCTTTGCCCAGCGAAAATGGTTTCTATTGTTAGACCTGTGGGTCTTTATATAAGAAATTGTCTAAATTCATGAATAAGATATAAAGGTAAAAAATAATTTTGTCTCATTCAATTCCAATTGATTTTCACCCAACTCCGCCTGCCGAAATAAAAGCACCTAAAGCATTAAAATACTACTAAAAAGACATCGAAATAAATAAAGATTCTGCGAAAAATCTCGGCAACGACCTCATTGGCCATAACCCTAAAAGCCTTAACCTGCAGCGCGAAAATAGCCTCGCGCATAAGCAGGGGGAGGGGAGGGGGGGTACGAGCGAGGAAGAAGTCGAGCGGGACTTATGTATTTCCAAAGCGGCCAACGGTCTTTTGCCGCGCCGGAGGGCGGAACGCGGAGAGCCAGAGAAAGAGAGCGAAACGAGCGGCCGCCATTCGCCATAATTCCTGGAGCGCGATACTCCCTCGAGATAGGCCACTACTATTATAACGGCGTTTTCTCGCGAGCGCGGAATACAAAGTGCCGCAGCTCGCGAAGCTCCCGGGAGTCCGCAGCTGCATCGCATGACGCATTATTCCGCCGCCAGTACCTGCCAGACGGCCATCGATCGTCGCCCTCCCCCTTGAGCTAAGCGATCTCCGGACCGACACCTTGAGGATTCCCTGCCCGAGTCTCGGAGTAATTTATTGACTTTTTTCGACCGATGATGAATTGCGATTGATACTGCGGAGTAATTGATTTCTGATTGCCGTGTCGCTTTGATTGAAGAAGATTTCAGTTGATTGCAGGCGGTAGTAGTTGGGATATAAACCGTACTTGTGCTTTTAGAAAAATTCTCCGTGGCCGTGTAAGCACAAGTTGAATGTATGCCGTAATAGTGAAGAATAAATTATATTTGAAAAATACTTATGCAGGTTGCTCGATAAGTCGACTGATGGTAAAATAAAATCCATTTACCAAAGCTTGCATAAAAATGAGTACAAATTCGTATTTACGATAAAGATGCGTTTTGTTGACTTTTCAGAAAAAATACAGAAACTCTAATGATAGTTCTTAATCCAGACTTGCATTTGGCAAACAGACAGTTTATATTCCGCAGAGTTTATTTTTAGCAATATATAATTTAATCTTAACAAATATTATGACAATTGAATAGCTTAAATTGAAACAATTTTAAACAGCTTTGCTTTAACAGTAGCTTAATTATCCTAAATCTATGTACATTTCTAGATTATGCTTGACCTACAAATTATCTGAAACCAGAGATAATATAGTGCAAATTCTATTCTGAACTACTGAAGGGACAAGACTAGAGACTGTCTTTCTTATAATTGCCCTAATTTCAGCTAATCAGTGCATTAATAAAATAAGATTATTTTAAGTTCTAAAAATTACATAAACTAAAGTTTATAATAATTCAATTTTTATAAAGTAATACGCACTGCTTTCAACAATTAGTCCTAAATTTAGCACTTTACTTTTATTGGTATTACTATATAATTTAGAAAAAAACCTTTTATATTAATGAAACTATTAATTAACAAAATTACTAATTCTAAAGTAAGGCAAATAATCATTTTAAATAGTCTACTTTTATATTTGAACAAAAAATGACTTTATTTGAACAACAAGAGCACAAAGTAAGCTTTCAATGTAAGCTGTTAGTTCAGTTTCCTTTCTATATGCTTCTAATGCATAAATTCAAGCCTTAAACTATCCGGACACAACTAAACTTCATCATTCGGCAGCTGAATGGAAAGCAGCGGTGCAGTTGTGCGGAGGCTTTGCGGCAACCGAGCGAAAAGCCTCCGCACTGCGCGAGCGGGAAGCAAAAAAATATTGTTCAGTAAACTCGGAGGATTCGTTGCACGGTTTTCTCGAAGAGGGAAAGGAGATTGATGATGGCTCGTGCCGCTTTAACGGCTAGAGAATGATAGAGGGATGGAAAACGCGTCCAGTCGCGTTCTCTCCTTTTTTTTTTAGTGGCGGGCATATCGGCGCGACCAAGAAAAAAGTCGGCCCTCGAGATTTACTACTCCATCGGTCATTTGAACAGCGCTTTCCGACGCCTGCCGCCGCTGTTTTACATAAACGCGGAGATCTCTGATTATTTAAGAGCGGACTTGGGATAGAGGTTATTGACTCTAATAATCAAACCTGATGGACTTGTTGAGGTTACATGTATTTTTCGGTTTTTCATGTTTTCAATAGCTGCATAAAAGTAAATTTTGGAAATTATTACAAACTATTCTATGAATATTTATTTATGCATGTAAACATTCACTGATAAAATAAATTAATAAAGCCTTTAAATTAGTTTAATATATGACGAGAATGTTCATTATTTTCAGGAAATTCGATAATTAATACTGTGATTGACCGCAATTCCTCTAAAAAATTTATCCACAATTTTATATTAATTTGATAGGTTATTGAAACTGAATTTAAAACTGAGCATGTACAGGGTTTTACAGTCTCATAATTAATTATGGAGATATAGGCTGTATAAAATTGAATGGACACTTATCGCACGTCTATATCTTCAGAATAATTAATTATCAGATTAAAATATTTTATCAATATTTTTTTCCTTCTATCCAATTTTTGGAATACCTTGTTTAGGCTGCCAATAGTTATATTAATACGTACTATTAAATAATCGTGATTGAATAAATTTAGTCGTTAGATGTAACACTGAAATTAAATGTTATGCGATTGATCATTAATTTTAATTTATTTTTTGATTGATTAAATACGAATATTATAATAAACTTTATTATCAGTATGATACTGATTATTATTACCCTAAGTGAATATTTGAATGGCGGAATTTATAGACTTAAAATTTTATTGAAATTATTATGATCACTCAAAATTTAAATGTGCATATCGAGGAAAGCTTTACGAGCAAAGTAGAGGTTTAATTAATCCCTGCAGTAATATATTGAACGAAAGAATTAAAGGGATACAATAGATCCACTTCGATTTAAAAATGACATCAAACCAAATCTTTCCCAAATCAACAAGCCTCTCTAAGAAGGCAAGACCTCAGAATTTTGAAATTCCACGCGTCCCGAATCGAGAAAGGAAAAGGTTTCCGCCGTGGAACACGCCTTGATGATAATCAGGCCCCCGTAAAGTCTCTGCCCGCAAATCGATCAAACTCGGAAGGCTCCAACTTTAACCCAGATTTCCGAGGCGTCGCGGCATCAAAGGTAGATCGAGAAAAAGCGGCGGCTGCGGCTGCGGCGTTCGGTGGCGTTCCACTCAATCTTGGGGGCCTGCCGTCTTCCGAGATAGAGAAAGCCTCGAGCGCGTGGGACGAGATCGAAGCGCGCGATAGCGAACTAATACGGGTTACCGTGTAATCTGCATAATAATGCGGGGTATTTCTCTCTCTGTTCGGCTGCATACAGATTCAAAATTACGCGCCGGAGGAGGGAAGAAGGCGCGTGCGCACGCGTGACAATAAGACGCCGGCGGAGTGCTTATTCGCAGGTCCCGGTCATCGTTATTCCGCGAGATTAGCCAAGAGACGTGCGAGGCGCTGCGTCGGATTCCCGGAGCCCTAGAGATAGTCATCTGGCGCTGCGAGCTCGACGGAGCCGAGACGCTGATGGGATTGCAGGCGGACGCCCTGATGGATCATGGATGTCTGCGCCGATTGTCGGCTTGATTTATGGGAGGGAAAAAGGCTATTGTTTCGTCAAAATTCGACTACAGGTGCCTCTTTCTTGTACTTCGCGTCGTATCATTCGTTAGTTATAAGGTATTTAGCTTTTGACGCTCTGCTGAATGCCTTGTAACAAGGCCTAGGAACAATTTTGATCTGACAGTTGATGCAAAACATTATTTTAAAATTATAATGTAATAATCCGTTTAATAATCTATCAATTTATTCGTTAACCGAATGAAAATTATCGTTTAATTATAGAAGCAAGCCCTTATTAATTTAATAATCAATAATTCAATTATCTCATATGCGCTCGCTAGAATTTAATTTTTGGTGTAATTTTTATTACTAAAATAGAAACAAAAGTCGTCGTCAGCACTCGATTTCGGCCAAGCGCCACATCGAACGCTGATAACCATTAATCAGTGCTCAAGCCAATATCGCGCCATGATAAAAGCGAATGATAGAACAATCGAGTCGACGGAATTTCCAGCTCCGAAATCCTTAACGAGCACACATCGGCGCAAAAAGGCCAGGGGGGAGGGAAAAAAAATAGTTCGGCAGCGGCGCGCGGCGACTCAATTGATTCAGGAATTCAAGCGGCGCACTCGTTTTTCCCCGAGGAAAAAGCACCGGCCATTCGTTACCGGGCGCGGCGAGTGTATTAAGGTGCGGAGCGGCCGCGTTATGTATGTACATCGCCGAAATCTCAAAGTTCGAGCGGCTAAATAATGGCCGGGCTTTATTAACGACGTTTAATTAGTGTCAGCCGGCCGGCCCGCTGAAATAGTCGAGGGTTTCTCTCTTTCTCGGTTCTCCGCGTGTAATCAACGCTGTCTGGATCTACGTATATAACGCGCGTGCTTTGCTATTACGGTACTAAAAACGCCTGTACCAGCTTGTTTCTTCTCTCTCTTATTTCACTGCTCTGTGTTCTTCGTTTTGCTCCCGATTCATTATGAACACTTTCAATTATTTGCACGCCCTCGAAAAAGTACAGTTTCTCTTTTTAGTAGGACTGATATTACGGAATGAAATCTTGCGAAATAACTCGTGTGGAATATGTTAGTTTGAATTTATTGAAATTAACGCCTTTTTCGGCATTATTCACAAAAGAATATCGATGCATTTATTAAATTGGAAATCATTAAGAGACAAAGGACCGATCGACGGTCCTCTGACAGGCCTTCACAAATTACCTTCTTGTGTTATCGTCTGAGCAGAACTGATCATTCCTATTCAATGCGAAACCGAACTAAATAATTGTTCCTGAATAGATACACAATCAGTGTGAAAAACTTCAAAACGTCACGATAAGAATGTAAACGGTGTATATACTTTCTTGTTTTTATATGTTTTTACTGTTATTATAGCAATTTTATAATAAATTCTTTTTTCTGGAATGAAGGAAAAGCTGATTTCAAATTGAATAAAATTGAGAGTGTATATCTTAGAATTAAAATTAATTTTAAAATAATATTTTTTCAAGACTATATTTAGATTAAATTGCTACAGTGCCAGAATTCAAACCCCTCTCCAAACATAATAAATGCTTCGTTAAAAGTAGAAAGAAAATAAATTTACAATCCTTAATCTCCGAAAATATAAATTTCCCCCCGAACGCGCAAACTCATTTTTTTCCAAGTCCCAAGTAAACAAGCTCCCTTCTCAGTTCGCAAATCAGGCAAAGCCACCCAACGCAAATACAGGCTCCACCGCACCGCGGCAGCGTTCCGGCCACTCTAAAATAGCATCCCTTCGCCTTCAGACTCTTGCCCTCTCAGCGCTCTCGAGGCGGACTTGTCCCTCGCGCTCGTCGTCGTTCCCTTAAGCGTTTGGCAAGCGAGAGGACGCACGTGCGTTAATGCAACGTGTACGGCGGCCCACTCGAGAACTGTGCCGAGGCAACTTCGAACAAAGAGCCCCGGCGCTTTGACGACGCGGCAGCCTCTTTAACGACGGCCGTCCAGATCTCGAAGCCGCTCGGAAATGGATGCGCGCGGCGCGATTGTTCGCAATTGGCTTGGGTTTCACTGTTCTTTCAAGGCAGATTCGGTTGTAAAGACAAAATTCCTCGAGGAAATGACGAATAATATGGCAGTGATACATTGTTTCCATAATTATGAGCTAAGACGAGAAAAAAAAACTGCTTTACTTGCGTCATTGTCGTGATCAGCCAACAACAACAGCAGCAGCAGCTGCTGCTGCAACGACAACCAGCGGCAGAGGCACCTCTGCAAAACTGAATCCTTTCGTAAACTCTTTTGAGACCCAAACGAACCGCAGTCCGCTGTTCGTATTAAACCTCTAGTGTGAAAAAAAAAACTCCGCTCCGCTCTATCGAGTTCAAGTATCCGCGAAATTCGACTGACCGTTCGGGGAGGGCCAAAAATACAGGTGAAAAAGGAAGGCGCCATCGGGGTGGAAAAAAAGTGCGCCACTCGTAAAGCCCGGTTTTCCCTCTGCATTTGCATGAGCGCCAAACAAAAAGCCGCGACGCGACCTACATTCGCGACTTCGAGGCGCTGCGATATGCGTGTGCCACTCCGGTTGACCTTTTGTATTTGAATAGGTGGAGAGAGAAATCGTTCGCGGACACTTAGGAATTTTGCTAATTCTTTGAGCGAGCAGGTGGCGACGAGGGCAGGAGAGCGGACGGAAGGGGGGCTGCACATACTGGTTGCCTGTAAATGTGCGCAATTTGGATGGACGAGGCGTAATTTGCACTTTACATTTTCGTTAATATTGCACAGAATTTTGATTGCGCGCATCAGTAGTTTATGATAATACTCCGCGTGCTATCGGTTTTGGTTATTACTCTATTATTTTGTGTATGACGTTGGTTTATGATTTTAATTTATAATCATACGCACTGGCATCAAATTGATAGATTATTTTTTTTTTTTTAAATTAACTTTTCCAAACCGGAACGTTTCTAAAAATTGGTTAAACGTGAAATACTGCAATTTGCTTTTTGTTTCTTTTTCCTTTCTAACTTTGACGATAAAAAACAGAAACATTGTTTAAAGCAAAGCGAACTTCTTCAAGCATTACAATGACGAAGTAACGCAATCAAATTTTATAAACTTCAGTGCGGGTTAAACCTAAACCGCTGCATCGCGCGTTTTTTCCAGCGCGTGCAAAAGCGTTTACGCAGTTTGCCTCTCGCCCGCTGCACTTGAACTGCGGAATCCAGGCAACTAATCGAAAGAGTCGGGGAAAAAAAATAGCGCAGACATTGAACAGCGACCGCTAAACTCGCGTATCTCGCTGGCGTAACGAAATTTCCACTTCCTCAAACGCGCGTACATGCACAGAAGTCGTCTTTCTGCCGGCATAATTTCTGCCTCTCTCGGTCCATTTCCATCTTGCGCGTCTCTCTCCATTTCCCTGGCGTTTATCCTCCGGCGCCGCTTTGGCGCGCTCTCGATTCCCCCCGTTTCCGTGCAGGCAGCGTCTTTTTCGCGCGGCGATGAATTCGACTTCCCACGGCGTGGCTCGGGGCTCCTACTCAGGCGCAGCAGTTCGGCTCGTAACTTCCTTCGGAATGGACTTTTTCAATTTTTACTCGCTGCTCGGGGTTTCGGCGTCCTCTTTTTCCCCGCTCGGAGGCTTCTTTTGGCGACGGTAGGGCAGGTAATGCGGTTTTGCGCTCAAAGCTTTAAGACTAATGGCTTTGCGGATGAATTAATTGCTTTTCAAGCTGTTATTAATTACCGAGACGGAGAACGTCGACTTTGGACGGGATCGATATCATTTTATGCAATAGAAACGTTTTTTTCACGGTGAACGATCGATGATATTGGCCTGGTTTGTAGGAGCGTCAATTTTCGATGACATAAATATCGAGAACAATGAAAAAACAATAAATGCCTATCGCAATTTACTTCATCGCAAACTAATTGATATAACATAAAACAAAGTACTTGACAACATCAATTTACTTTGAAAGTAGCAACACATCGTGTGCCGTGATTCCCAACAAATTAGTGCGTAAATCTGCAAGACAAATGTGGAAGCGAAACAGTGAAGTAGCGAAAAAGACTGCGGGGAGAACTACAAAAATGGGCACAAAAGCTAAGAGAAATCAGCCCGATCCTTTCATCTGTCTTCCTCGGCTCTTCAGTCTCTTTTTTCCGGCAGCGGCAGCGGCCCTTAAGACGCCCGGTCGGTGCTTTCGCCACGTCACCGTGGCTCACGGGTCGAGGTGCCGCCGCGCGCGACACTCCTCCACCTGAAGGATAATTGCCCCGGCAATTATCCTTCAGGCAGTTTTCTACTTAGTTGGCTCTCGTAGCGACGCGCGCGCCCCCTTTCATCTTTCCGCGACCCGTGACTCGGATAAAAAGATTCGCCGGCTTTGCTTTTTTTTATACCCCGTAGCGCTCTGCTTTCTCTCCCCCTCGTTCTCGGGTTCTTCTTTCTGTCGAGTTCTTCGTGCCGAAGCGTCGCGAGTGCCGTCCTCGGGACGTCGCAGCTCGGCAAATCTGTTGATTGGCAAACAGAAACGCCGGGTTTTATTACGCGCTAATGGTACGGTCGGCTTCCTTTTGCGGTACAGTGGCTGCTTCTTATTACGCAGGTGCATAAAATAAACGCAGCTGGATGTGCGCGACGCAGTCGGAGAGCGAGCTGCTTTTCGTCACGAAGCACGTTTCGAAGCGGCATACTTTATCTGAGAGGTGAAATATTGAGTAATCGTGCTTCGGTGAATTGCGAAATAAAAGGTTTTGTTCGCCTTAATTAGTACAAGATTGCGACGAGCTTGCTCATGAATATTTTAAAAAAGTTTAGCAGAATATCTGCTTTACTATATTATCATGATAAAGAAAGATTAATACTGCCATCCTATCATCTAATAATTTATGTGAATACTTTTAATTTTAATAGCCTGTTAGTCAACTTGATTATACATAGAAAGAATTGTTTGAATAGTTCGATTGAAAGAAAGTCAAGGTACGCTTAAACTTTTCTCATAAATATTAAACTACACGTCAATTCGAAGATGAAAAAAAAGAATATGCTTTCAAATTATTGTATATTACGAAGGTAAGCAATTTAAATTGGTTATAAATAGAGATATTTTATTTCTTGTTTATTTATGTGCTTAGCATCTTTATCGTTTATATCTTAAAAGCACAAATTTGGGTTGATTTTAAGCTGCTCTACTTTTCTTCATGCCAATGCAAATCTTTCAGAAGTGAAAAGTTTAGCGGTTTTTTATAACATGGTGTGAAAACTTCCAATAAAGATTTTTCTTAAAAATTTATAGTCTCATATTTTCTGAGTTGTAACTTAAGCTTTGAAATTATGCTTTGAAATACGAAAACACGTTTAGTTTATATAAACATTCCATGTATTTGTTAATTAATAGAAAAACTTTTAATGAAGTCTCAGGTGTAATGTAATACTATTTCTTAATAATCTAATCTTCATTTAAAAGGGCAATTTTCTTTTAATGCAGCATTATTAAGTGCACGAGAAGTAGTACATGAGCGTATCTGTTACCTTAAATATGCCTTTAGTTTAATTAATTGATTAAAATTCAGAAATTCAGCGAGGAATTCTGTTTCGCAATATAATTAATTTATAAGGGATTTAATTTTATTTACCTAATTGAATTAACGTTTACGGAAATAAATACTAGTTTGAAAGGACTATGTAATAGTTAAATTTCTCGGAACAAAATTTGCAACTCAAAGAACAAAGACTAACTAGAAAGTTTCCTTTTCAGTCTTATGAAACTAACTAATAAACTTTAAGGTATATTGAGTTGTGCGAATAAAATTATATTACAAGCCTGTTAATAGATTTACAAATAAATTAAAATTAATTTCTTGGCATTCTTAACATCACTTTGGTTAAAAATGATGTCTTCATTAAATGTGAATTATACTGAATAAATTTGAGTTTCTCTTCATTCATTGGATATTTTAAAAAAAGTTTATAGTTTTATTAAACATTTCAATTTATCCAGCACTATTATTTTGAACATTCGACCATTTCTAATACATAAACAACAGAGAAACACCGAAATACCAAGTTCGAGGCTCTTTGTTTACTCTCGATGCGAGTAAAAATGATCTCAGGTAGGCAAGAACTAAAGCCCTCATACATGTCTGAGCGGAAGAACGGGCGCTTGTTCGCGGTTTTCTCTCCCGCCTTCTCGCGCTCCGTCGGCTGCACATTCTTTAAGCTCGCGGCCCGCATTAACGGGGAAAGGATCGCCAAACAGCCGGCCGAACTCGAGAACTTTTCCCGGGGAACTCGGCGCTGAACTTTGGGGCTGCCAGGAGACGAGGGGGAGAGCAAGTTTTACTCCTCGCGGCGCGCCGCCCGAGACATTTCCGCGCGCTCTTCTTGCACACCCACACACAATCAACTCCTGCGCGAGCTTCGTCTTTTTAACCCTCTCACTTCGAGCTTATGTATATATTGTTTTTTTTCTTTCTTTTTTTTACATTTTCGCTCTTGTAACTGCGTAACTTTCTCGTGCACTTCTCGGACAAGTGATTCCGCCGGAAGTTTAACTTTGATCAAGCTGCGTTCTCGGGACTTAATTAGATGTGCATTTCTCTGCGCGAGAATTTTGAAAATTCAATTGTAACTTGCAAAATTTGAATTTCTTATTTGGAATGACTATTGCATTATCCCTTATAAACTTAAATGAAAGTCAATTTTGTAATACTGTTAAAAATGTAAACACTTTAATTAATATATTTAGACCTAATTTTAATGATTTTGCAAATGACCATATTTTTTCTACGTTAAACAGTGTTGAATAACTTCTTCTTTACATTACTTAAAAATAAATAATGACAATTTAATAACGGTTACATAAAAATGTAAAACAGATGTAGATTCTTCAAAATAGAATTACCAAGCTTCAACTCCCCAGAAACTTACTCAATAAAAACCGCAGTTGCCGCTGCTAACGGCAAATGGTATGAAAGCAAAATCGGCGAAATCATCGCGCCAGTCCATTCCGTAATAACAGGCGAATTCATTTAGTAACCCCCGACGATTCGACCCTCGCTCAATTCAGACCTGATTTTCCTCAAAGTTCCTGTTTTCATTCCACCGCCGGCGAAGTACATCCACACACCGGCGGCGTCTCATCTCCATTCCCCGTCTCATTTCATCTGGCCAATCTACTCCTTCATCTCTGGCCTCTTTCTTCGTCTCTTAGCTTTATAAGTCGGCTTATTACATAACCTACCCTTTCGCCGGGGGCGATTAACTCCCCTAAAACGTCGGCCGATGACGTACGCAGTTACGCGGCCTGGCTGTACAAGCGTCGGGATAATCTCCAATCTCGCCGAGGCGTCGCTAAATAAATTCGAGATTTCGGCTGCCGCCGTCTCTGCTCCTCCTGCCGAGGGGGAAAAGAAACTCGCTTAACGAGACTGCGAGCGAGGGCAAAAGAAGGGCACGTGGGCAAGTGTGCTTGAAACGCACTCTCGTGCACATAATGTACGGGCAGAATGTGGTCAAGGTGATTCGAGTCGAGAGGCTAATGCGAGCGTCTAGTCGCACTTACCAATCTTTTGTGACTAACAGGTTTCTTTGAAGATTATTTTAAATAATCATTGCGGTTCGTCCTTATTTAAATGAGCTTCACGTCGGGGTTAATCGAGTGTGGTCTGAAATCGGAATTCATGTTAGGAGTTACTGTGGTTCTTAATTTACGTATGTAAAGAACATTGATTTTCAATAATTGTGAGTTCTATTTTTTAATAGTACGAGGATAAAATTATAAATTTTATATTTGAGAGAAGCATTGAATTATTGAATCAGATTTTTTTAAATAAATCGTGTCTTTTCATCAAATGTATTATTTCTAACTTTCATAGCAGGAAAACTGTATCTCGAATGCTATAAAAATATGCATTCTACGCTATGAGAATTAAGGAGTTATTTATTATTAAAGTACTTATTAACTTTGTTAATGTAAACGTTAGCTTGTCATGATGAAACAACGAGGTCGCATACACCAGGCAGATATTCTATTTATTAAAATTTAATACGTTATGTATAATAGCAAACGTTATTTTATTATACAAATAAATCCTGTCCAGTCACAGTGTAGTCTTTTTAGAACAAACAAATCACTTGTAAAATAATATGAGTAGAAAATGCTATAAAATGGCAAAAATAATCGGAATTCTCAAAATAATCCTAGAATGTACATTCATATAGGTTAAGTAGAATAAGTCCAGAATGCCTGCCTAGTACATGAACGTATAACCTTTTTATTACTTGGTGAACTTTGACCCCATTCTTCTCAAAAGTCCTTTAAGACGTTAACATTTTTTTCAATTCTCTCGGGTTCTTATAAGAGGTACGTACATTCTCATCAAAGATTAAAATTTTTCGCGATCTAATGTAAAGTGATTTAGGAAAAAAAACGCGCCAAATAAAAACTGAAAATTAATTTTCGCCGGACGTGCAATTTAGTGTTAAACTCTTCTGCAAATTTTGAATAATACGTCGCAAGATTAAAGCAACAAATAAATCATTGATCTTTCCGCGTGAAATATTTCTCCGCCGCAAGCTTAGCTCAAGTTGGCCGCAACAATAAAAGCGCACAATAGACCCGGAGATAAGCGCTGAAAAATTCATGGGAATCCTAGCCGAGTGCTTCCCCCCGTATTCGCAGTGCCATTTAATGCAGTGGCGTACCTTTGACGTCAGAGGGCCGTCATGTCAGGGACTGGCTCGTTTAATTATAACTTTGCCGAAGAAGCGCGGCGGCGGCGAGCGTACGTGGAAAGAGAGGAGAAAAGTTGGAAATATTAATAGCGCGCAACGCACCCTCGGGATCGGGAAACATGCAGGGTCGAGAGAGAGACTGGATAGAGTGGCGCTCCTGATCTAGTCCGAGTAATCTCCAGAGTCGCCGCTATCCACGCAGCTGCCTCCGTGTTTAGGATACTTGCCGACGAGGGCCACCACTGTCGTACGTTCAGTCGAGGGTTGGAGATAATATTTGAACATGTTTTATGAGCTCGTGATTATGAGTGACTTCTTTTCAATATTAGTGTCGTGAAACTATAATACCGAGATATTGCCTTCTTTAGTTAACAATAGTAGAGTGAATATTATTTTAATTATAACTGTAAGCTCCTTTCATTCGTATAAAATGTAACATTTTATATAGTAATATTTTAATATTTGCGCTAAATGAATGCTGCAGTGTAGTTAAATGTGGCATACAATTTTTTTTAAAGTATCTAATCTAAAATCATGCGCGGGAATTAATGAGGACAAGATCAGCGCAACTCTTATACACCTAAGCTATTTTTTTCTTGTTAATTTTAATGGCGCTGCGACTCGCCGCAGCGGTCCGAGACAAAAGGCGAATTTCAGCGCGCGTAATGCCGTTAAAAAGTATTAACAAGCGTAGTTAAACGAAGAAGGACAAAGGGGGGTATGATAAGGTCATTTTTTTTTTTTTTTTTTAATAGAAAGCTCCGTAATAACGTATTAATTATGAAGTGGCGCATTGAAATTTATTTTGTATAAGATGAACTTTGCGCAAAAGAATTTCTAATTAATAACTTAAGCCATTAAAATAAGCTTTTTAACGCTTTAGCGCATTAGTTTGAGAATTTTCATTTCATAGTCGTTGCGTAAATACATTTACTTAAGTAATTTTTAAAAGCAAAGTAAAAAAAAACATAACGCATCTTTATATTAACGTATTATGTTTACAAAATATAATTTTATCATAAAAAATAATTGTAAAAAAGTAAAATTTCGTTACATAATTATGTGAAATTCACAATCGAAACGAATCGAATTTCTGTTTTCAAATCGTCTAATAGAAAAACTTACTCCTCTTCAAAGAGCCGTGTCCAAGTACTTTTTTAAGGACCAAACTAAGCCGAGACGTCATAGTAGTTTGCGGTTGTCATAAAGCGTAATTCGCAATTTAAGAAGCAGCTCGCGAGCGGCGCCGCAAGGAGGTGCAGCGGAGCGTCGATAACGAGGAGCCGTTTCAAAACTTGCTCTCGGGGCAATTAAATCGGTGGCGTGTCCTTCGGAAGGGCGCAAAGCGGACGCGATTTGCAAGCGATCCGGTCAGTCGCGCGCCGGTCACAGTCGCTAAAGCGCATAGCTCCTCGGGGGCGCTTTGAGGGAAGCAACTTTTATCCGAGGATCAGCCGACCCCCTTTATTTATTCGCTTTAACCGCGATAGCCGCTCGCTCGTGTCCGATTCCGAGCGCTCAACTTTCTTATTCCGGGTGCGAGGGCACAGGCTTGCGTTTTCCCCGCTCGATTGATTGCTTTTGCAGATCTCAGGCTAAAGGGTGATTTGGACAGCTAGTCTTTTCAATTTTCTTCTGATGAAAGTAATTTTGCAGATTGTGTATAGAAAATAAAACTGTAGTTTTTTATTGTGTGCGTTAAAAAACTTTTTAACAGTTGTAAGGTTGGAAGTTTAAAATATTTAGTCAGTTTAAAAACTAACAAGCACTTGGGAAGATTTTAGACATTTTACTTAATTTAATATAATTTTTTAAACACAATGTAATACTTTACGACTTAATTTTTTTTATTGAATTGAGTGTCACAAGATGAAAAGTGCCTGCAGAAAGAAAGAGGTCGCCTTAGTGACAGCTTTTTATGACGTTAA
Source organism: Ormyrus pomaceus (assembly GCA_900474385.1). Taxonomy (NCBI): domain Eukaryota; kingdom Metazoa; phylum Arthropoda; class Insecta; order Hymenoptera; family Ormyridae; genus Ormyrus; species Ormyrus pomaceus. The sequence continues at coordinate 24,558 of UCOM01001799.1, forward strand.
AAAGACGCAGACCAGCAAGACAGACAGTTTAGTAATTAAAACATTAACGAAATTGCTTACGGATGTATCTGGAAACTATTTGCAGCTAAAAACGTCGAAAATCCAGGTCAAGCGATATGTAACGAGTACGCTGCTCGCATAATTTAATAACCCACATACATCGCGAATAGAGCCATCTCGAAACGGCCAAATAGTGGAAGCATCGCGCATTCCAACGGCGAAACTGATACGCCAAATGAAATTAACTGAATGATCGCTCGTTTCTCGGGCCAAACAATCGAGCGAGAGCTGCTCCGGCACGTAGAGAGAAGGGGCGTACTTCCACGCGAAAATAAGAGTCGCAGAAAAAAGAAGTCTCTCTCTCTCTCTCTCTCTCTCCGGCACCTGCATCGCAATCGATGAGCTTGCACGTACGTGACGCGTCAGCCGCTACAACGCCGGGCCATCTTTATTCGCTCGCCAAGACGCCGGTCCCCGAGTGCAGCAGCAGCTTCCTCCGGGCGCAAATAAAATATCCCGAAGGCGCCGAATACCGTTTAGTATTCGGAGCGAGGCGCGAGTAACTGCAACCGCCGGAAGTGGCAAGTGCCGCGCGGACCTCGGGGGTGGAGCGGGAGAAAAAGAGAGAGAGGATGTCCGGACTCTTCACGTGGAAGCTGCGTAGGAGGGAATGGTCGCTGCTAAAGCTTGCCAGTTGACTCTCGTGCCAATGATGGGAGGAGAGCTCCGGGGATGCAAGCCTTTAGCGTTATTTCCTCCCAGGTACTTTTGCGCGAGATTTTTTGGTCGACTATTGAATATTTCCTTCTTTCTTTTTACTTTCTTTCTATCTGTTTTAGATTTCTATTTTTTAACCCGTTAAATGACATTTTTAGAAGTTATTTCAGCATCTTGAAGTTAAAGCAGATAGTGCAAAAGAAATTCAAACTGTACTTTAGAATTTAGCAATTTTCGTAAAGAATAAAATTTACTATTGGAGAATTTACTAAAATGGTTTAACATGTCAGTTGGCAGACTTTCATAAATTTTACTTAAAATAGAGTTTCTTTATTGAATTATTGAAATAGGCGTTAAATTATTAGGAAGTAAAATATTTCCAACTCTAACTTTAAATTTAAGTACTTATTTTTGTAAGACCAACTTAGAATAGAAAACATATATATATAAACCGTTCATTGGAAAATTGTGTACGGAAATATTTAAATTGATATAAAAATAATATGCGAATAAACGATGCATATCAATTATTACAATCCAAAAAGAATTAATACCATATATTACTCATAACAATGTACAATATATTGACGAACCAAATCAATTTTAAAAGCATTCTAAATTTTAATTTTGCAAATGTTGATGTTTTATAGAACGGTAAAACGCTCGATTTACTCTTCTTCTTCGTCTTCCGCGTTTCAAAATGCAGGTTTACGCCTGATTTTAAGATCAATTTCAAGGTTTTCGGATCCTTAAATGACACCCTTTGAATCCTAACTTTGTATATTAGAGTTAAATTTTCGCTTTCACAATAGATTACATAGATTCTTGAGCATGACCTTATGCGGTCATTATGACCCCACACAATTTTGATTGAAAATCACCTTCAAAGTCATGGTTATTTTCAATTGGCCCTTTTTGAACCACAATCGGTGCTCATTAATCGTACGTTATACATCATTCCAAGCTCTAAATTCGAGCATCGCCAAGTTAGTGAACGATAAACTTGAGTGAAAGAAACCGATGACATGTGCGAGCTAGCAACTCAATCCTTCGAAATTCCTCGCAGGTGCCAGGACAGATAACGCGGTGCTCGCGGCAAATCGTTTACAAACGCGGCGCTTCCGCAGACATTCTCGGGCGGGCCACTCGGTCGGGGCTCCGCTCCGCGGCCGTTATCGCGATCGCGGCGCTGTTTTGCGTCACGCGGAGGATGTTTTTCGTCACGCGAGCCTCTCTCTCTCTCCTTCCGACTCTTTTGTCTCCTGCTCGCCCTTTCATTACGTTACCTGCTTGCGTGTGCGGCAGCTGTTGCTCGCCTGTTTGCCCGTGACAGCTACGGTAATTACAAAAGAGCGCCCGGAGACGGTAATTGAATCGCGCGCCGAGCGCACCGCCACCGATTTATCGATCGATCGCGCCTGCATTCACCCAACCCTGCACCGTCGGTACCTTTTTTTTTTATTTATGCTGATGGCTCACCTATTCATTTGCTCTGTTTTACTATAGTGGACATTTTTCGAAGATCGCTGCGTGTTAATATGAATGTGTCATGAGGAATATAGATGAATGGAGAGGTCTGTCTTTTGATGAGTCTCTTGTCATGAATAGGAGTTTCATGCGAAATAGACGTTACATTATACGTAGTTATTATGGTTACATTTTGACGTTACTGTAGACGATGTAGCATAAGTAAAAGTTTCATGTTTTCTTTGGCATATAAAGAAACCAAAAAACCATATAAAGCCAACATTTTCTTACTGACGATTCTTTGTGAATTCAATATTCTTACAAAAAATTACATGTTTGTTAGTTCAATTGATTAAAGGTGTCAATAATTAATAAAAAATTTAAATGTTCAGAAAATGTATAACCGTACTAATTTTAGTGAGATGATTATGAATAGCTATTGTACTATTTATTGGGCTTCTACTGCATATTCAAAAGGGGCCAATATCGAGCGCCTCGCATCTTATATTTATTTTATACTCCAAATTAACGTTGAAGCTCAACTTGCGGCATTCAGACCACAAGTAACCTAAAAAGGCCACGGATCCAGGTACTATCAATCTATTAGTTCGGAGAGATAAGATAAGTCTCGCCTTTTATATAAGCGTCGGTGACGCGCTGCCGATGTTACTAACTCTTGAAATCGAATTAACATAATTAAAACTCGCCTGCTGCCCTCAGAGCCCCGCACTCGAGCCAAAAGCGCGAGTCCTTGCGAGACTGTAACAATATATAAACAGGTGAATTGACGCCGCGTCGTATCATTAAAAGCGCAAAACATTTTACATCCCGTCAATTCGCGCAGTAAAATCTTTTAATGCCCCGAAGCCCTTTGTTTTTGAGCGCTCGCTCGCGCCTCTCCCGGCAGTAAAGCCTCGCGGAATTTTAATAGCGCGCGAGAGAGCGCTGGGCTCACTTTCGTTTTACGAGAAAGACGCGAACGGAGACAAAGATATTGAATTCCGACGACATCATTTCCGCGTATGAAATAATGTGCGCGCCCAGCAATTGCGCCTCCGTACACTTATTTCGACTTTTTAGACGTCATTTTCGGCCGAAATTAAGAGAACATTTCAATCGAGATGACTTCGTTGTACTCGATGTTCTGAAAAAAGAGTATCTTTTCTTGCAACACTCCTTGGCCCGGCAAAATTCCAACAATTAACTTAATACTTAAATAAGTAATAATTAAATAATAAGTATGCGAGGGAATATACAAAAAACACTTTTTCACAAGTTTAAATGCTTAATGAAGAATAATTAATTTGCTGTTTTATTTAATACTCTGCGAACAATGACCAACAATTTTTGTGGGACTTCTATAGACACTTTCTCTTTCAAATAAATTAAAGATTTACATTTTGAGAATTTTCTGCAGACACATTTATTATAATTTATTTAATTTATTCCTATAAAAAAAAATTAAGACAAATAAAATTTGGAGATCATAAATATTTTCTTTATACGATTCGTTTTCTAAATTTGCATTCGTATCGTAAATCCGCAAATATCCATAAAACTGCACATAAAATGAAAATTGTTGTATTTTCATCTCCATGTTAAACTGATAATCTGAAATATTCGAAATTCAATGGATTCAATAATAAAATACTCTAATAAGTAATTACACCGGACCACTCTAAGAAGAAATAAAACTCAACACTTAGCCGGTAATGAAAAATATTAAAGTATAATCAGCTGGAAACGTTTACACTTCTCTCCACTAATTGCGGCGGAGCTGTATTGTAAACCTTAAAAGCTTGGGGGAAAAAGGTAACGCAATCCGGGGACAGATCGAATGCAGGAGGAGGAAGGGGGACGGGGGGAGGGGATAAAAGAAGCCGAGATGAGACGCGTCACAGCGGCGATCTTGTCTCGTAGATGGGAGGGTGCTTTTATCGCCGCCGTAAAGGCTCTACAACAATCTTATTCCCGCCCACGCGCTTCTCCTCCATCGCGCGCTTATTACAAGCGCCGAGAACGAGGACGGCTCTTATCTCGAGAAATCCACGTGCGCGCTGCTTGTTGCCAATTAATTCTCGCGCTCGGCGTGAGCCTCGAATTAAACCCCGATCCAGGTTGATCTCGGGGGCGATACGGCCTTTCCTCGGCGGGGAGAAATTATGGATTTCAAAAATTCATTATCCGCCGCTGTGTGCCGATTCATTAAGTGCTCGTTTATCGGTTTATTGATGAGCTCGTACGGATATAATGCTGTATATAATATGCGCCCGGCGGTGAGAAATTCGGAGAATATTGATTTTTACGAGGTTCGATCCGCCATAGCATTATCGCCTGGTTATTTTCTCCTGATTTTGTTTAATGTATCGAATTATGCCGTTATTGTCTACTATTATAATGAACTTTGAGCAAGTAGATTTTTAGGTTAGGATTAAAATTAATGCTAATTAACTTAATGAGAATTTCTTTTAAAAATTTTTCTTTACTCTTTTTCAAAAAGGAATGATTTGTTTTAGTAAGATTTCTTTGAGCATACTTTTAAACGTTGAACAACAATGGAAATGAACGGCAAGCGACACCATTATGAATAGGTAAACCAGTTGAATTTCTTAAAATAGAAGCTAGCATTGCTAAAACAAGTTCGCAATCAATTAGTCAGGTGCAATTAATGATTAAACGCAGTTCCGAGTGCATCGATCAATATGGAACAGGCCGGTTGAACGCTTAATTCAATTATTTCGGCGAGCTTACGTCACTCGAGTCCGCTGCTCACTTAACAAGCATCTGCATAAGCCGAGATGGAGAGTCGCAAACAAATAATGCATGCGACAGATGAGCGTAAAATTCGTCCAAACTATAGCTCTCCCGTGCACGTCGGCTCTCTCTCTCTCTCTCTCTCCCCGGACACGTTCGAACGTCGCGCCAAGAGTAAAAGCGGGAATGCGCGCTAATTAAGCAACTTTGCTCCGCGCGAGTAAGTTAGCTGCCGGTGCTGCTGTTTACAATTAACGCTGCCAGAGTCCATCCCCGCTGCACCGAATGTGATTTTGTTGTGCAGCTTTCGAATAGACGACTGTAAGGGCGGGAAGAAGTTTGCGCTGAAATACGAGATTGCCATCGGCGCTTAACGGATGTACAAAATGCTCGCCTGAAAGCTTTTATGTCTGTTTACAGCGAAAACATCACCTCGTTAGCATTCACCGAAATTTCTCGATCTGTCTGTAATTGCGATTTCAAAATACACTGAGAGAAAAAAAAGGAGTAAAAATTACTATTTTGTGTCGTTATTTCAGATAATATGAGAAGAAAAATAAGAAAATTTACTATATAACTAGAAAATATTACAATTGAAAATTATAGATATGAAAAACATTTCTTTAAAAACAATTTTAATCAAAAATCAAAAATATTCCTTTTGCAGTTTTTTTTAGTTTCTTAAGGTTAAAGAAAATTACATTTATAATAAGTTTTAAAATTTTGATAGCTACCACTGATTTCTAAATTCAGAAAATGTCTAAAGACAATTTTTAACCCCTCTTGATTATCGTCAACTCGTCTATATAAAGAATCCCTTAGCAAATATTTGCCGCGCCATAGTTGCCTTTAGATTTATCATCGATTGAAGCACGCTGCCCATAAAACAAATAGCTAGATGACAGTTTGCGCTTGAAAAAAAGCTGCCTTAATTACTCGAAGCGCTTATCGGTGTAAGCGCTTGCCTACAAGCACCGGTGTAATAATTCACGGCGCGTCACATTTCGCGGCGCATCAAAAACTTTTCCTCGCCCGGCGTCCGGCAGCAGGACGTTGCGGCCGGAAGAATGAGCGGAACGACGGCCGGTGACTAAACGCGTTGTTGTCCCGCGGAATTTCATTTTGAGCTGCACGTCCACAATAAACAAGCTGCTGGTCAGTTTTCCCCTATTCCCTCTCCTGCTCGCCTCTTCGACCTCTTTTTTTCGACCGAAAAAAAAGTAATTTCGCGGCGGATAGCCGCGTGTTCGGGTTCGAGCGCGAAACGATGGGATAGCTAGCTGCCTGCTGCCGCTGTTCTAATTCGCTCGCGCAACTTCGTTTTATCATAATGAATTTCGCTTTGTTTGTTGCAGGGATGAGTCGGTGCTAACGATAAAGCGGAAAACAAATGGACATTCAAGTCGGTAGGATGCGCTGCCTTTTCCTATTGGTGAGTACGAGCTTTTTTCAAAAGCTGATTTGCGGCATCGTTTTTCTGATTTTTTACTGCTTTATTACACTGATGAAATTAACTTTTTTTTTTATATCATTTGTTACACTGATTAGTTTTTGTTCACTACCACTAATTAGAAATCTTTTCTAAAGAATGGTTTAATCGAATTTTGCAGACCCTTTTAGCATTGATTATCACCCATTAACTCTCTTCTACTTAAAAGCGTTACGTTGAAGTGGACTAAAGTTTTCATCAATGCCATGATTCATTGGGTGGTAAATTCCTTGATAAATTAATTCAAATAATTTGAATTAAAACCCGAGGACTTTACCTAAATTAATTATCGGTTTAACACGTACTGTGAAATTGAATGCTGCACATTTGTTGGCTTTTAAAATAAAGATAGGGACAAGTGACATAGGTATACAAAATTATTTTTCCCGCACAAATTTTATAAAAGAAACGAAGAAGAATGAAAAGTACATCTTCGTTAGAAAATACTTTCAAAAAGCACGTCAACAGTTTTAAATGAAATTTCTTCCGTACCGTCATAGAGCGCGGATAAAAAGGAGATTTTTTTAATTAAACAAAATGACCACATCACGCGGTCAGGCGAGCCGCAAAAGAGAGAATAAAAATACTCGCGCACCGAGCAATTACACGAGGAATATGTGGATTTTCAGTTTTGTAATTTCCCAGGGCAATGGTATAGGCGCGCGCGCGCACACGAGGCAGCTTTCGCTTCAACTTAATCGAACACTGACTCTGTGTACGCTAGGATGCGTTTAACCGATTAAATCTTGTGTGGCTCGGCAAATTTAAACCTTTTGAAATTAATTGAAAATATGTGCACGGACCTGGACGGCTGAAATTTTCATTGAATCTCGTTTATGGGTAGAAATAAAAATATTCGCTGCCGCTTCGTTATTGTCAAACAAAGCTGGACCCTTTTATTGGGAAGATTGTACCGATTGATTTTGGGTAACCGGAAATTACGATGGTTTACTTTTAGGTAACATTGAGAACGAATAATATTAACGTTGGAGAAGCATTTTATCCATTTGGGGTATTTTGTAATTTACAATAAATTATCAACAGTTTTCACAAATTGTTCGATAAAATTAGAATGCTGGTTGCTTAAAATTCTTCTTATTCTTTAAAAGTTAATTTTTATTTCGTTAAACCTTACGGAATTGGGTCAATCACTTTGAAATATGTGTTAAACGAAATACGAAGGCAGGAGAAATTCAGTTACCTGATTCTAAGTTAGATTTACACCCTGGCAATGGTATGTTCTTCATTCATTTAGAGAAAAAAGCCAATTTCGTTTAGCTGCTCTTAATCTCACAATGAAGTTAAAAAATAGGGACATGTTCGTACCACAAATATTATGCGCCAAAAAGTTCAAGCAAAAATTATTTGAATTATTTTTAAACAGAAGTTTCTTATTTTTTAACTTTTAAATTTTTAAGTTCTTGCAACCCCGATACGAAAATAAGAAGAAATAGAAAGTATTAAATATATAGTTAAAAACAGTTTCGAGAAACCTCATTTTCCGCGGATATATTGTTATAGATGGTTGCGACATTATTTCAATTGTAAAAAGGTGTTCCGTTTAAAAAAGATATATTATTCCCAAACGTGATATTTCTCGGTTTTTCGTCTACTACAAAAATGAAAGCTATAAATACTGTTACGTAACGTACTTACTAAGGATACATTGAAAACTGTGTTTGCAAACTTTAAAACGACCTTCCGTATTTTAATCTGGGATCATATTTAGCCAAGTTGTAAAACTTTTTAGATTACCTCCATTCCATTTAAAATGGTTTATATTCATTTTGAAAGCTCGTTTAAAAATCGCTTCACGAATCTTTTAAAATCTTTACCTTGTTTTAAAACAAAACGTTAATTGCATGACAAGAAGCAGGGAGACTTTGGCTAAGCCATTTAATCTCTGTAAATTTGTCTTGGAAAGCCAGAAAACCGTATAAAAACTCGCGACTCCCAGCGCTGCGTTCGCGAAAACGTCGTTTGGAACAGTTCCCTCAGAGGCAGCGGCCTCCTCCCCCCTTCTCGACAACAAGCGTACACACGTATAAGAGTCATGCTCTTTTGGGCGCCGCGGAGGCTGGCTCTTCTCTGGGGTCGATACTCGTCGTCGAAAAGACAGCGAGAGAGAGAGAGAGAGAGAGAGAGAGAGAGAGAGAGAGAGAGAGAGAGAGAGATGGGACGATCTGCCGGCGTCATGAATTATAATTCGGCATATAAAATTCCGTGTCGGAGCGGCCGAGAGCGAGGATCCTCGAGACGAGCCATCCCCTTGAATATTGTTTACTTCTGGCGGCGGCTGTCGCAGCCGCTTTAAAGTTTAAACAAACGCGTGTATGTATCGCGAGAGAGAGCTTTGAAGTGCCGAGTGCAGCGGACCTTTGAGGGCGAGACTTGGATTTGTCGAAAATGAGGTGAGAAAAAAGTTAAGAGCTTACCCGGGTTAATGATTCACGAGGTGCGAGCTTTACGAGATTTCAAGCGGCGATGCATCTTGTTCTAGATTAACGAATATGACGCGATTTGATAATAATTAACCATTTCTGTAATGAAATGTAAGTGGAATTATTTATTATTATACTGGTTTATTTCTTTGGCTTTTATTTGTCCTTTGACAGCTATTTGCATACGTAACTCCGTCATTAGCGAGTTAAAAGATTTAAGTTACTAACATTTGTACACATTTTTTGTTAGATCAATTTTTTGCAAAAAATGTAAAGTAACTTTTTATTACATAATATTATATATCAACATATATCAATTAAATTAAAAACACATACATTTTTACATTAAAATAAATATAGATATTGATGTAGATGGCAAAATATTATATTTGATGGCAAAGTATTTGATTTTTGCTTCAAACTAATATTTGTACCATTTTAAATGCAATAAAAACTCTTTCAACTCCCTGCCTCTAACATCAAATTAAGACACTGAATTCTAACGAGGTAAGCCGGTTTCGACGGTCTCTCAAAAAGTCCGCCCTGACCTCTTCTCAAAAGTCATAAAAGAAACCAGGCGCTGCACTTAATCGCCTATTAATTAAGCAGGCTAATTCCAGTTCGGGCGCCAAAAGTCGCGTGGGTGCAGGAGCAGTTCCTTCTTTCCTCCGCCAGCGGCGACGAGACAAAAAAGCGCCGCCGCGTCACCGAGGGAAGCAAAGGGGGAGGGGAGAGAAGAAAAGAAATATCGGTCGGGCCGCTCGGCGCTCCGGCAATTTGTAATCGTTTGTCAGAAACTGTACACCATAAAAACAGGGAACGCATAAGCGGCGCGCTGTGTGTTATATTCAAATGAGAGGCGCGTGCTCTCCTCGCTGCAGACCTATCATAAAGCCCGCTTTCCTTCTCCTTCGTATCTCCTCCCTCTTTGGCTTTCTCGACACGCTCGCGGTACACTTGTTTTGCTCAAATCCCAACATTTAATCCTTTGAGGAGTGTATTTTTTCCGCTCCTCGGGAATTCCGACCAGAAATTTCACGCGCTAACTTTAATTTTATCGATTTCGTGCTTGTAAAAATAACTGAAGAAGGTTATTTGCTACGTAAATTATTCTCGTACAATCGACATTCCAATTGAATCAACTATATTGCTGCATCCCAAGAAATATTACTTATAGAAAAAAAATGAAATCAAAATTTAAAAAGCACTGATTACTGCATATTCAGTAACCACACTAAACGGAGCACATTTCAGGAAAATGTACCCTAATCGGACTAAACAGTCATTAATTAAAGTAGCGTAATGCACATCAATTTATCAAGCAACTCGAAACTTCAGCAGCCTCTTCCCTCCTCGCGCATCAAGCAGCGGAAAAGATGGTGGAAAGGAGGCGACTGGGAGTACGTAAATACTTTCGGCTTGGCGAGTAATGCGGCGTCTCGCGCCTCCGCGCCTCTAAGTACAGCCTGACAAACCCGGGCGCCTATTAGTCTTCATAAATATGGGAGTTGGGGAGGGGGGGGG